>JBAMCI010000107.1:15650000-15735000 GCA_037075265.1 Drosophila nigricruria | reverse complement strand
TGGAGAGGCGACGGCGAGATGAAGTGGCGGGTTCTGTGCTGTGCAGAGAAACTGGTTCTCTCGTTGCAGTGCATTCAGTTTGGTTTGCATGCCACCCAACGACAGCGACAGCGACAGCGACAGCGACAGCGACAACGTTAACAATGTTGAAGACGCAGGCGCCGCGGGCTGAGGCAATTGGAAACTTATTTGGGTCGTCAGATTGTTGTTGCTGTTGCTGCTGCTGCTGCTAGCTAGTTACTTATACGTTATATGCGTTTCAATTGATTTCTAATTAACCAAAGCATTTGGCATAGTTTTTCGCCTCGCCCCCTGTGTGTGTGTGTGTGTGTGTGTGTGTGTATGTGTGACATGCACTTGATACGCTTCCGCTGAAGGCGCCACCTGAGTTGACCCAATCACACGTGCCGCACATGGGCGTCGTTATGCTCACGGTTGTCCGCCTTCTCTTCTCTTGACAAATTGTAGGTCAAGCGGCGTTTTGTCAGCTTTCATTGCTGCGACTGAGGCTGAGGCTGGGTGTAGGTGGCGCCACCAAGATGCAGATAGTGTCGGGTTGGCTTTCTGAGCTGTGGCGGCTTTATTAATTGTGGCCACAATTAAGAGCCGCAAGCGCACGGACAGACCGACGCACGGCCGGACGGGCCGCTATTCAAGTCAATTAGCTTTATGTAGGCGCAAAAATTAATTTGTTTGCGCCCAAATGTGGCAGGGTGACTGCGAATAGGCAAACCAGCAACTCACAAAAACACAGAACGGAGTAGCTGAGAAATTAACAAAAAAAAAAACAACACAAACGCAAACTGAGGCAGCCAGAGACACTCACACACACAGACACAGAGACAGAAGTTAACTGCGACTCGCAAATCATTTAAAGCCGCAGCTGCTACGGACTCAACATAGCGTAGCTTAAATACCCTATAAATTGACTATGGACATTAATTTATCGATTATTTATGGCTTGCGCGCTTATGTATTTGCATAATATCTATATCTCGCGTGTCTGTAGGCCACTTAGGTAAACATTGGCTAGCAACAACGGCGAACAAAAGGGTTCTATATATACAAGGTTCGCGCAACAACCTATATCACAAAGTTAAGCTATCGATAATTATCGATTTTTGTATGTAATGTAAAAAAGTAAAGTTAGAATATTAGAATAATACTTCTATATCAATAGTTTAGTATAATTTGTATATTTTAATACCAGTTGAGACCAATTAACTAGCTAATTGTTTTTCGATAAACGATAACGATTACTTAAAAAGTTGTTAATCTACAAATGCGCTTAAATATAGTTTGCTATGACAAACAGTTAAGCGTTAAGCCTAACGATAACTTGTAAACGATAACGATAAACAAGTCTAAAACGATAACGATAACTATCCTTTGCCGTAGCTAGTACACCATCGACTTCTATATGCCTGAATTTGATTTTTATTATTATCATTTCAACAATTAATTCCCGCCTGTCAGCCTAAGCTCATTCTCTATTATTCTCATTCAGCACAACAATCATTTATCGAACGTTTCGATAGGCATGTGAATGAATGTAGCTGTCGTTGGTTGAGTGGTGTCGTTTGAGTGCAGACCTTCGGCTGCCTGTTGCAAACGGTCTGACGCAGCTTGAATGCCCCTTGGGCCAGCCAGGCGCGCAACGACTCCAGCAACGGAATGCGCTGGCAATTAAAATGAACTCACGCTGGCAACCCTGACAAAGACGTGCCGCCAGTTGGACGCACAGACGGGGCACGATGTTAACTGCAACTGCAACTGTCTACATAGCTACAGCGCGAAACGAACCAAGTCGATGATGTGAAAATTAAAAGTGAAATAGAAAATCGCTGGACAAAGCGAGCGCCCGCCTCGATTCGCAAAATGTATGCGCAGTTATCGACGGCGTCGGCTGCGGCTGCGGCTGCGGCTGCGACGTCAGCTGCGATGCGATGTCGTTGTTGCGCACGCGTAACAAATTTGTAATGTTCGCGCCGTTGACAAAATAAAGCGCATGTTATTGCTGTTGTTGTTGTTGTTGTTGTTGTAACAGCTATGGCAAAGGAAAAAAAGAGTCGACTATAAAATGCGCTTGAAAAGCATAAACAAGCGATATAAAGTTATCGATAACAGCTAATTGTGGAAGTAACTATATGAATTTATCGATATTTTGATATCTTAGATGAAAGAGCTTAGAGAGCTTAGATGAAAACTCTTAGTTGAGCTTCAAAAGAAATATGTAAAGCAATCGATAACATGCACAAAAGAAGAAGAAGAAAGAATGAAGTGTTTTCCCAGCGTCAATTGTTTGTTTGTTTGTTGATCGAAGTCGTTAACAAGCATTTGGGCCTATGCAAGTTCTGTGTATCGGAATGCCACTTGTCGTGTGCTTGTCAAAACATAAAGCAAAGAATTTTCAAGAGGCTTTTGAGTATGTTTTGACAACTATATTTCAATTACTTGAATATCTGACAGACTTTACGTTGAGTGTGCTGGTATGTGTGTGCGTGTGTGTGTGTGTGTGTACTTCATCTGTTGTGTGTTAATGTGACTAACAAGATTGAAATCATGATGATCATCATTTTGAACTGGTTCGAAATTGAATTTGCCGCGCCTGCTTAGCGATCAATCAAAGCAGCCAATCAATCATCAGCCACAAACTGACAGGAGAGAGAGAGAGAGAGTTCAGGAGATGAAGGCGAGAAAGGGGGGAGATAGACTAACTGACAGCCATTTGAGGCATTTGACAGGCAAACACACACGCACACACACATACTAGGAGAGAGGAAAATTGTATTTACTAATGCCACAATTAGCAACATTGCAACAGTAACAGCAACAGCTACAACTACAGCAACAGCAACAGCAACAGCTACAACTACAGCAACCATCTTCATCTTTTTTTTTTTTTCTCAACTGCCACTCATGAACTCATTCGATTCAGCAGCTATCTCCGCCTGCTGTCAAACTGAAGCCGCTTGGCGAACAAACAATTAACACAGCAATTTGCGTTATGAAGCTGACAGCCGAGCTGTGCGGCTCCAATTGCCACAAAATGAACAGCTGGACAGCTGGACAGCTATCGGCCGGCTGGCCACTTCGGTATCCAATATGTGCCCGTAAGGCACTTCATCTGGCAATTGGGCTGACTGGGCGCATCGAGCACACACTCGTGCCTGTCAGCGCTTGCCCTTTGGAGCTGTTTGTCGAAGACTTTTCGCAGCTACTTCTGTTTGGCGTGGCGAACCCTTAGAGATGGAATGTTGTTAATGCATGTAAAGCATTGAAGTTGTCAGCTTTACTTTATGAAGTTCGCATGTGTATTAATTTATATGCTTAATTAGGACTTTGAACTCCGATTTTGTTACTGTTAGATATAGCAAATGTATATTTATGATTACTTCCGTACAAGCCTTTCTATGCAGGACTTTGAGCTTAACTCTCAGACTAGAATTGTTGCAGACAGCAAATATACCTTCATGACTACTTTCCTACAAGCCTTTCTATGCAGTTCTCATAAGTTGAAGTAGATAGAGACAACTCTTTGCTTCACTTACTCACAAAGCATAGGAGTCTGCATCAAAATGAATCAGTTACAAGATTACAGAGTATCTCTTAGTCAATCAGTTGGGCAATTTGTGAGCTGTTTAATTGTTTGCTTAATGACGTGCGTTTATTTCAGCAGCCGATAAGAATGGACACGTTTTCATCAGCTGTCACATGCCTGTTGCCAGTTTCCGCAAACTAAGTCGGCTCATTGTGGGGCATAAATGAACATGCTTTACGCAGGTTTCTACATGAAAGCGCAGCAACTGGCTTGGTGTGGGACGTTGTGGGGGAGAGCTGCGAACTAACTAGAAGGCTTGTGTGCTATATGTCATGGATAATCAGAGGATTTACGACGCCGAACGTGCATTTTCGCCAAACGAATGCTTGCGACATGCATCAGCAGTTGCATCGGAATGACCACTTAAATTATTGATTCACCCCATATATAGTCAGCCGATTAGTCAGCTCTGAAAACATTTGAATTTGAATTCGTGCGTTGAAAGTCTTTAAAAGCAAAGTTTTGGAACTGGAAGTGCCAAAAACTTTTTGCAAATTACTTTTATTTAGTTAAATAAAACGAACTTGATTTAATTTGCACACATTTCAATTATCTCTAAAGAGTTTGCTAATGAATTGTTTGCATTTCACAGCTAGAACTTAGCCGAAGGGAGCTTACTCAGGCCGACTGGCCGTTACGTCAGTTCGTAACAATTTTTTTTTGTTTTTTTTTTTTTTGGCAACTGTTTTGCGAGCCCAAAACCGTTTATGTAAAGGCAATTATGACAATTAAGTGGGCAACAACAGTTCGCAGGCAATTTGTTTTTGCGCTGCTCTTTCTAGCCAGAATTGTTGTCAATTTATTGCAGTTTTATGAAGTAAGCAAATGGTAAACAAACGAAAACGACAACAGCAACAAAGCGAAGGCATATAGAAATATAAATACAACATCGGCACGTCGAACGACGCACTTTTAGCCACATACAAATTGATTAATTAAAATGAGTTTCGTTCTCTTCTCACGAAACTTTTTTTTTTTTTTTGTTTTTGTGTTTTGCTTTTTGTTTTAATGAGGGGATGACATCGTAAGGGTAACATTTGGCTGGGGGCAGGGCGCTCTGTGTGCGCATCAAATTAGCGGACAGCGTCGACGACAACAGGCGACGAATATTTGCCGCCATTTACGACGAGTTGACTCGCTTCCACACACACACACACATACACAGACTCAGGCACATCAATCATATTATCGCACATCGTCTATCATCTGGCAGTTAGAGCATTTGAAAAGGGAAAGAAAAAAGCCATTCATTAGACGCTAGCTAAGCCCTCCTCTAAACTACTCGCCATAGAAATCTAGTCTCGAGTGTCATTTAAACTCGCTAGCAATTATAGTTGCAGTGTATCTGCGCTGATCAGGCATATATATATATATATATTTAGCAGATAAACTCTTTTTTTAATGGATACTAAATAACTCAGATCAAAGCTGCTAGCAATTGCCACTGTCACATGCTCGCTTGTAATTCCCAAAACGTTTAGACTCAAGTTTATTGAGACTTGAGGTTGAGCAGATGAATGATAAAATCTTGAGAATTATCTGTATATTTTTGGCAAGTCAACATAATTAATTGATGCTTAAGGAAATTTTTAGAAAACTTTGTATACTCGTTCAGAAAGCTAAAAGAGTATATTAGCTTGGCTTAAAAGTAATGGCCTTACCGTTGCCACATATACTCCTATAGATGCCAGGTTTATGCTCACTAAAGGGCGTAGCACATTGGCAAAACTATATCTTTCACAGTTTAGACCAAGGATCATCAGGTTTGGGCCACTTGGGCCTTGGCTACATCGAAAATATTGATTTTTAAATAAATTTAACAGTTTTCGGGCCATGATAAAGTCTTCTGCAGTGAGTTGTGTTCGACTAGAATAAACTTGTTTTTCATTTCATATGAGTATTAAATAAGAAAAAATCCAATTCAGAGCAGATCTCCTCTGAATAGTAGTCCTATGTCAACATTAACTCCAAGATAAGCATAGAAACTTTTGTATATATCATAAATTTAGACTGTAATCCTTGCAAGCAATCCCAATTGAAGTTTTCTCAACTTCCCATTCGATTGCCACAAAAAGTTCTAGTTCAACAAACTCGATTCGGACTGTTGCTGATAATGCGCCTGCTGCTAGCAAAGACAATCTATGTGACGATCGATAGGACTGTGTCACTGAACCCATTGGCAGCAAAATGGCGAACAGTTTATTTCCGGCTTGGTTAGAGCTGTGCCTCGACTGTCGCCATTGCGGTCTGGTCTGCTCCACAGGAACTGGCGCAAATTGTATGCCATTGCAAATGTGCAAAATGTTTGCATCTATTTACTCGTTTATATGTCTCTCTCTCACTCTCTCTCTCTCTCTCTCTCTCTCTGTGTAAAATAATAATACTGCAGTGCCACGACGTAAAATGGCCGACACTGGAGACTTGGACATGCACTGCTATTGCCCCTGAGACACACCTACAAAGAACTAAGCCCTTGCCCCCCTCGGGAGTAGCCCATGCAATAAGTCTTCCGGCTGCCTCCCCTGTGGCGATTTGAAAGCTTCCTATCTCATTATCATAATGCGTACTAAATTTATGAGCGCGTATTTATGTATTATTGCCAGTCATAAAAAAAAAAGTACAAGTGGCCAAAGTGTTTTTCAATATGACGACATTAGATGCTCTTACTACTCTATATCTCTGAGAACTGATAACAAATTTCTATGAAACTTGGTAAACTTTATCAAAGTTGTCAATAAGATTCTCTCTAGATTCATTAAAGTTTACGTGCATTCGTTTAAGTTCTCTTAGTATAACCATATCAATTTGTGCATATATATATATATATATATATATATATATATTTTCATTATTATTATTATTATTACGATATTTGTTGTGGTGTTTAGCTATCCCGCGTCGAGGGTATACAAACATGGGTACAAAGTGAATGAGTAAGCAGGGAGCTACTGCTGTGTATACGTGATATACTTGTAGAAGTCAGTGCCAATATTATTTCTTGCATTGGGTGGGCAGGCTGTGCGGTAATCAGTTCTCAAGTGGTCCTGATAAGCCTCAAGTGGCTGGGGCTATTGGACAGCAATTGTAATAAAGCTATAAAGAACTCTGTGTCATTATCAATATTACAATGCGGCGACTGAGATTGAAAAGCTATCTACAGCATGCCAGGTAGACATTTGACAATCTGTTTGGCATTCATATTGAGACTACTTAACATACTTACCTCCCCGCTCTACCCTCTCCCCCGCTACCTCTGCTGCTGTCTATTGTTGTTGCCTGCCTAGCGCTCATCAAATAGATAGCCTTTTATCGATTCGCATTACTGACATCACTGACAAAATATGCATGTGTGTTTATGCTATACACAATAGATAAGCGAAGATTGAGGGCGCGGCAGGAAATAGGCCGAGCCGAAGGGCATGTGAAGGTCAAGCGTTTGCCACAAATCTGCTACGAGCGTCAATTAATGCCACACAGGCTATGCTGAGCGTATCAAGTGATTGAGATGCAACAAGAACTAAATTGAGAGTATTCCCAAGAGAATCGCAAAGTTTTTTTTTTAGCGCTCTATCAACTTGTTGTGCTGATGTATATGAGATATGAGATATGAGCAGGCAAATGTTTTCATGAGTTTCTAGCATTTAAATATCTTTATTAACAAATATCTTGATTGCCTAAGATTGTCAACAGGATATAGAGTCCTTGCGTGATATACTGCTTATCCCAGCCCAACGTTCTTTGAGTCTATCAATAGTGTCATCTACAGTCGACATATCCAACGCGCTGCATGTTGCCTTTGGTTGCAATTGCAGTTGCAGCTGTTTCCTGTGCGTGGGTTGCTGCACCCTCGACGCTCTGAATGCAATTCATTTGGCATATTTGGTTCAACAACCCGTCGCAACTTTGCGGCTATTATCGTTGAATGCCGGACACCGCACACCGGACGACACTTGTCAGCCCATGTTGGCCAAGTCAGCGCAGCTGAGACTAGATATACAACAAAAACACACTGAAAAAAAAAGTTTCTATATACAAATATTCCCATATATAAGTATATATAAATGTGTACATAAGACGAAGAATTTCAATGCAAGCGTTTTCGTTGTATTTGCCTGGCGCTGTGAAGTTCAAGGACCAGAAATGCAGCCGGGCGCAAAGTGAAGCCATCAGCTGCAAATCCTTTTCATGTGGCCCGTCCATGCCACTTTGTGAATGTGTCCTTGTCAAAACCCTTTTGTTGCCATCATCAGGCCACCCGCTGGACGGCCCAAAAAGCTCACGGCTCGCTTAAAACGTTCGCTTGGCATTTGGATTTTCATTATTTCCACGTTCACTACTTAAATTTTCTCTCAGTTGTTTCTTTTTTGTTTGCTATTTACAAAATATAGTCGGCAGCTGAAATTTTTGTAAGGACAAACTCAATGCCAATATACAGTTTGTTTGGCTCTTGAAATATTAGTTTAGCTTTTATTTTTCTTCTCTTTTTTCTGTGCTTTATTCAGATGTCTGTGTCTGGCTGCCCATTTAAAATTCAACGGGCTTAAGTGAGACGCGCCAAGAACGCTACATTGAATGATGTGGATACGATTGCTATCCTACAAAGAGAGAGAGAGGCAGAGAGGCAGAGAGGCAGAGAGCAAGAGAGAGAGAGAGAGGGGGCAGAAAGACAAACCAAAGTGTTGAGCAGCAATGTCATGTCATATTGCCAGTAAGACAGAGCAAAATACTTCAAAAAGCTATTTGAAAACATTTCAATGGCCTTTGACTAAAACAAATACTAAAGAAATGCAGAGAAATGGAAATCTTAAAGATGGATAAGGAGGAAGCTATTGAAGCTGTAAGAGAGAGTCGGAGACAGAAAGTAAATATGCTAGCTATAACTATTCTCTTACCAAAGACTTTGATTATGAGAATTGCGTAGAAAGGCTTTGATATATAAATTTCCCATTGGTCATATATGCATGGCTGCATAAGGGAAACTGTTTGGTATAGGAACAGCTATTGATACTTTGATTGATTACTCAGAGATTTGATCCTGCTGCTAAATGAACAGATAAGTGCTGTTGACATATCTGTGCGTTTGGTCCCACTGTGCGAATACGTTATATGCACAATGTATGAGTGACATTGTGTGCTTTGCTCAACGCAGTTGCCCGCTGGGCCACATTCGCGGTCGCTTAGATGACATACGAACACACACACATGGACACACATTCATGTGGTTAAATGTTTTTGTAGTGATACCCTTACAGAGAGAGGATATTCAAATTTTGAGAAATTCCTTAAATTTATGTATTTAAAACTACATAAATTTGTCTACTCCACTGCAGAATCAAATGGATATATTATATATCAACAATTCGAATCATAAAATGTATATCTCAGCTGTATGACTTAAAGTTCTTCAACTGAGATATTAGCGCAAGCTTATCAAGAGTATTTGCTAATCGGTGTGCTGTTGGCAAGACAGTTCGTTTTTGTTTGTTGGGCGTTTTGGGTCGTTTCGTGCCTTTAATGCCGTTTATCGCTTGTCACTTGTCAGCCGTCGCCTTTGGTCTTTTGGTCTTTTTTTTGCTGGTCTCTGTTTGCCACTTGTTACGCGCTTTTTCACTTGAAACGTCCAAATATTTGACATTCATAATGGTTGGCCGCTGGCCAAGCCGTTCACTATCCGGCAATTGGTCTTTTATGGGCTGCGCTGCGATTTCGTGCCCTGCATGAGACATTAGATGCGGGCCGATATGACATGAGCCAAACTCAAGCCCAAACCCAAACCCAAAGCCCAGTTCCAAGCGCGGCTCTGAGTGCAGCTGTCAAGGTTCTGGCTTAGTTTAGTGTCCTCTCTCTCTCACTCTCTCCCTCTCTCTCTCTTTCGTTTTCTCTTACGTAATTAGCTACATAGATTACTGATAATTACACTGGCCGTTAAATGTTGGCGTTTAACGTATCTCGTTATGCTATCGAGCCGTCAACAATGCAACCAAGTGCCGCCCCCAGCTACTTGTCCACTCGTTGAGCGCAGTTCAAGTTATGTTTAGCACACAACAGAAGCACTACACACACACACACACACTACACACACACACGGACTGACGATGTCATGAGAGCAAGCTCTTATCCAACAACTAAGTGTGCCCCTTGCACTCTTGCTCTGTACAAATTGCCACAAAATTATAGACATTTGCCGTCGATTGTTGTCGTCTTAGAGTATTCGAATGCACTGAGAATCGCGTGCCAGGCATGCATTTCTCAGCAATGAAGTTATCAAATTGCTGCTAAGTTTTATTATTTGTTGTGCACAACAAAACACACACACACACACACACACACACACAGATATTTGCTTGCATAATGTCTGGCTTGACATTGAAGCATCGCTAGTTGCTCGTTGGTCTAGTGTCAATATATATGACAATAAATGGGCCTCAAGGCAATTCTATATTGATTGATCTTCAATTTGATGCGCATTTACTAGTTGCTGTGCTTAGCATAGGTTCTAAAATTATAAGAGTTATATGAATTTTGATTAGAATTCTTGTTTTATCAGCTGATCTTGTCTTGGTCGATTGCAGTTCACTTTAAGAAGTTTTCTTGTTTGATCAAGAAATATAATAATAGAAAGAAGTTTGTGATATTTGTGATCTTCTATAGATTTAATGATTGATCACCAATTTAATGATATTTTTGATTAAAAATCTAGCTATTTAAGTTAATTTTAAAGAGTTTTCTTCCTTGATAGTAAATTATAATTTCTAATCTTCAATTGATCTTCGCTTGTTAACAAATCTTCTACAGCTTTAATGCAATAATCAAGTATTTAAATATGCAATTTAATTGAGACAAGTGAACGTGATTAAAAATGCATTTAATATTCATTAATTAAGTGATCAATTAGTGTTATCCAGCAATGAATAGCCTAAGCTCAGTTAGGCCAAGTAATTTGAAATTCAAATTTAATAATTGCTATATTGTTGATAGCCTGATGACTGTGCGCGACACAATTATAACAAGTCCATAACATTGTTGGTTGATCTTAAAGATAAATTGAAATATATATATAACAATTTGTAGAGTTGTTCAAAATTTATTTATATGTTTAACAATACCTTAAACGTATTCGAAGGATTACAAAAGATCAGATTGCATAAGACCTTAATCCAGATCATTTTGTAGCGCTGACTCCGAGTGGGCGTCACCTGCAGCGTTGGACATGACATGTTGCCATGGCCAGATCGTTCGGTTTGTCAATCTGACAGTCATCCAGTCATTCAGTCATCCATCCAGTCACCAATTTACGAACTCATCTCACAGCAGTCTCTCGCCTCTGCTTCCACCTCCTTGGCTGGCACTGTCTGGGGCAGGGGCGTGTCATTGGTGAATGTTGCCCGTCAATCTTATGTCTAATTAGAAACATTTCAGCAGTCAGGCCGAAACGTGTGCTCGCATAGCCTCCACTTGCTTGTGGTCTTGCCAAAAAGTCAAAAAAAAAAAAAAAAGGAAAAGGAAAGAGAGAGAGAGAGAGAGAGAGAGAAATATATAAAAATGAAAGAAGGAAAATAAATGGCAAAATCGAAATAACATTTTTGTCATTTTGTAAAACATTTCGTCATTCGTGTGGGAGCCCTTGAATTTGGGTATTACATATGCATGAAATATCATTTAGCCATACAAGTAAATCGAGGGTAACGAATGTTACGCTTTAATTATGCATTTTGTAATAATCTAATATATATTTATAAATATATGTATAAATGGCAAAAAGAATTTTATAAATATTTCTATATGTAAATGTTGTTTAATTTGCGTCATGCGATTGAAAATCGATTTGACAGCAACGCACGTCTATAAATTCTTGAACGAGATAACTGTCCGAAGCGAAGCCGAAGCTTCTGAGATGGAGGACACACACACACACACACACAGAGACATACACACACACACACAGAGATACCTCATATATATCTCTCTCTATCTGTGGGTGTGTTGGTGTTGGCGTTGTCCATCTGGGCAGCTGATGTTGTTTGCTGAACTATTCATAAATTTTATATTTACACGCCTCGCCTGCTGCTTGTTGAGAAAAAAAAAAAGCGAAAGGGATGCATTCACACGCGATTAACGCCAAATCTAACCAGCTATTATAATCATTTCTCGCCCAGCTCAGCTCAGCTCAGCTCAGCTCTACTTCCAACATAATTTTCAAAAGAAAAATGTGTTAAAAATACATTTTTATTGATTTTATGTATTCCTGTTGGCTGGTGTTGATGGCTGGCTGGCTGGTGGTGCTGTGTGTTGGCCTTTTGTGGTAATTTGCATGCCCTTGCCATGGTTTGGCTTGCCTTGCCAAGCGTTTGCCCCACCTAGCAGCCGTCTCCTTGGCAAATGCCACGTACCGGCTCCGGCTGCGACTCCGTCTCCCTCTCCCTCTCCATCGCCCGTCTGACAGTTTAACATATGCTCAATGCGTTTGCGAATTTGCGATTTGCGTTTAATTAGGCGCAAAAAATGCCATAAACAGCAAAATGGCAATCGACGATAGCGTTACCAATTCCAATTCCAATTTCAATTTCAATTTCAATTCCTATTTCCATTTTGCCTATCGCTGTACGTTGTTGTTGTTGTTGTTGTTGTCAATTGAGTGAGGCTCGCTTGCACCACCGAAGATCACCTGCCCCACCTTATCGTTTAGCAGCTTTGCTATTTAGACTATTTGCGTCTCTTAACCCAGCAAGGGTGGGTGGAGGAGGCAGCAATTGACACTGAGCAGCGCCAGGTGTTGTTGCCGTTGCCGGTTTGTACAGCTGACGATGCATTCCACTGCAGTGCCGCTAGCCAAGAGGCCGTGCAAATAGTAATGAGGCACTGAGCCAACAATAAATAAGCTACAGATACAGATAAGACGACCCTCAACTGTGCAACTGAACTTCCTCAAGCAGAACTTTTGACTGATAAGCGTGCATCTCCATGGCAATAGCTGCTTTTCCTAATACATATAGAAAAAGCTGGGGCTTGGCCAAGTTAGGGATTGACAGTGCACCTGGGCCTGGATCGATTGACGCAAAAAAAAAGCTGAGCTGACAATTTGATATCTGCCTTTTGTTGGCAACTGCAAACAGTTGCTGTAAGAATATCTCAGCTATTTCTTAGTAAACACTTGATTTGTGCGCACCAATATGCCTGTTTTATCTATGTTAGCAGAGTGTAATTTACATTTGTTGGCAGACAGTCAAACACATGGTTTGGGCATAATTTCAACTAAATTGTTGTACAAATTCGTTTGCAAATCTCAAACAAGTCGGGACAAAAATCTTAGCATAATCTCACATCTGAAACGTATTGGACACAAGACAATGACTCACTGACAATTAGGACAAAGACACACAGAGAGAGCGAGAGAGAGAGGGAGAGGGAGGGAGAGAATACATTTACTAAACATCTTTTTGGGGGGGTCCAGAGCAATGGCATGATGGTCCATATATACTCATAAATAACCCCAGCCAAGCTGATGCTGACATCACGGGACAACAGCAGCTGAGGCAACCAATCGAGCGACAAATATTGACATACATATCTATCTATATGTATGTATATATATGACTATATGAATATAAATAAATTTGTGTAATACATATGTTTGTACATGAATTTCATTATGTTTAGCAAATGAAACTAGAATTTAATACGTGATAATAAACTGAGCCCATGGCACAAGCATCTGGACAATCTGCACAATCTGCACATGTACGAGTTCCCTATACAACAGCAAATTGGCCAATTGATTGGGTTATATATACATATATATATAGCTGGATATATACGCCAGCGTAGCCAGATAAAAGCCATACAAAATTGGCCACTCTTTGAGCCTTTGCGCTGCTGTATGGCATGTTGGTCCGCTAATTGATTTGTCGTCGTCATTTTGCAAAAAGGCCAAAATGAAATACAAAATTCTGATAGCCGCCTGTACAAACACACGACTGCTCAATACTCTATTTGCCAAGCAACTGTTGGCTTATGAAGTTAAAGTAAAGTCTTCAATTCAACATAATTTCTGATTCTGAGCTTGCATTGAGCTTTCATTTCATTCATAGCCAAAACTTTAACAAATATTTCAATTCCCAAATTCCATAGTTTCACGTAACCCTGTATACCCTCTATCCATTTGCTGTACAGTGTATAGAAAAAGGTCAAAAAGTCAAGAGTGTGTGCGACCTACGCAAAGTCCGCCAATCCCATGGACTCACCCTCCGTTTGAAGTGTAATTAACTTATAGCTTAAAGTATATGTATAATTAATTATCTCCGATGCAGGTGCACAGTGGGCGTGGACATGGGCGTGTGCATGGGCATGGGCATGGGCGTGTGCACTCCATATGCTGTATATCAACAAAATGCAATCGGAAACTATTGTCTGATTGAATTTTCTTTGGCAGCGCGTAGCGAACCAAAGGTTGCTTTCGTTATAAATATTTACGGTGCCACATGGCGTATGAGTTTGCTTTTGCGTTTGCCTTTGCCTTTGCCTTTGCTTCTTTCGAAGACGAAAAGTGCCAGCACAGCGTAACGAAAGTCTAATAAAATGTTTAGTAATAACATATTTTTTCCAGTGAAATGGAAGCATGCCTTATGCACTGCTCTTGTTTTTTTTCTTCTTTTTAATGTACTTTTTGAACTCAACTGCAAGTGAGCTTGGCTATGGGATTTGGGAATATGAATATGAGATAAAGTGGGAATAGGAATAGTTGAGTTTGTTAGCCAAAGCACTTAATCAGAGCTAGACTCGGAGTTAAATAATGTATTTGACTTTAATGTAAGCTCTTTAGTGTATTTGAACATATATATATATATATATATATATATATATATATATATACATAGATTTTCTTGATTAGGACGCGTGGATCAAGCCACATGCGCCCGTCTGTTCGTCCATATAAACGTTCAAAAAGTATAAAATATTCATAATTATACATAAAATATATTATATTCATGTATTACCTTATGCTCTTTGAGTTTGTTTTTGATAACTTAGTTTATTTTTCAATCGATATAAATATTAATATATTGACTTATAGAAGAATGACTTATAGAACAAGTATAGACAGTAATTGAGTCCTGTAATGACTATTGTTCTAGCTTTAACTTGGTATAGACGGACACCTCTTGATGCTGTCAAGTGGACTGCGGAAGAGCATTGGGGATAGGTCGAGTAGAGAAACATACGTGAGACACTTGTACCCCTTGCTCCCATTATACGCCGTGGGTAGCCATGGCTATAGCCAAAGTTATTATATAAGAGTTTTATATAAAAGTCCTCGCTCTTCTTCGGAGCTACAAACATTGCAGTATGGATCGCTTTAGCTCGTGCATTGCGTCCTACGAGCCGCTCTGACTATACAGCAGCACAGACAAAGAGAGCTTCCCTCACCAGTGTTAAAGTGCTCAGAGAAGGCAGGCAGGTAGGCAGTTCAACATAAAGTGTTATAGCTCATACATCGGAGTGCAGCATAGAGTCAGATTCTGATTACCTTATACTCCAGAGTTAAGAAAACTCTATTTAAAACACTTCACTTAAGCTCTATACACCATTTAAGCTTGGGTGCTCGACCAGTACACTCTTCTTCTATTTCTGCGCCTTACTTGCGCAATCATAATTTATCATTTTCATTTTGTTAATGTAGTTAAAGAAGGCATTTCAACCGTTTAACCGTTATTTTTGTACGTTAATTCGCCAGCTATGATCAATACTAATCCAATTTAATTGAGTTGCATTTGCGCCAGCGAAGAAGCTATAAAATTATTTGTATACACATTAAGTGGCTTCTGGCTATGGCTATGGCTGTGGCTGTGTCTGTGTCTGTAGCTTGTGGCTTTTGGCTTGTGGCTGTGCAGTTGTATTTGTATATGTATTTGGGGGGCACTTTTTGGTTTCCTTTTTTCCAATTGTATCTCAATGTTTTTCCGGCGTGTGCGTCAATTTGTTTTCGCTGTGTTGTGTGCCGTTGGCATTTGTTTGGCTTGTGCTTAATTTGTTTGGTAGAGCTTCCTGGCCAGACGGCAAGCGTCTCTATATACGGCATTTGCCAATTGGAAATTTATAATTGAATTGATTATAATTACAGACATATTTGCGCCCTGCGCCCTGCGCCCTGTGCCCTGCGCCACAAAATCACAAAAGTCTTCTCAAAAAGCGATAATTATCAATCGCTGTTGGCTAATGATGATTAATGCCCGGCCGTCTGCGAATCTTAATTGCTGCCAATTGATACAATCAAAAATTGGGTCTTGCTGTTAAAACAGTCGACAGTGGACAGTGGACAGTGGACAGTGGACAGACGACAAATCGAAAAATCAGCAATCACAAATCAGTGCAAAATTCTAATTGAAGCCTTTTACATGACGTTGCATTTGCAATTTTGTCGCCACTGATTGACACAATGGGCAGCATCTACCCCCCCTGCCCCTGCCCCTGCCCCTCCACTCACTGGGTTGGACGGGGGCGTGGCCTTTAATTGAGTGTCCGTCCGCTGCTCGACGGTTTTTTTTTGTTTTTTTTTTTTGGCAAAGAAATTCATTAAGCGCCCCGTAGCAGCAGCAGCTCGTTCGCCTGCATCCGTCAAAGCGGAAACATTGAAAATCACAAGAAATTTTCGTGTTTTTCTGACATTCGGTTTTTGCCTAACCATTTTCTTGTACTTTCAGTTTTTGATTTTTGTCTTTCTTTTTTTTATTATTTAAAATTGCTTTTGTTGCTGCTGCTGTATGTGTGTGGGCGGACAGAGGGAGCCGCGTTGTTGCCAAAAACTTGCTGGTCAACCGAATTGCGCGTGTCTAGAAGTCTTGCGTCTTGGCTAAACGGAACATCAAGCGACTTTTGGCAAGTCATTTTATAATGTAATGCCTCGACTAGATGTCACCAGAAAACAGATCATCGTTAGATGACGCCATTTAGCAAACAGCAATCAATCGCATTACATTGTGTGCTCGGCAAGCTATTAGCTGCATACATTTAAATGAGGTAGGAAATCAACATTATCATCAGGGAAATTTAGAATCGTCAGGGAGTTGCTCGAAGCAGAAGTTGAAGTAGTTCAGTCAGAAGTACTATATGAAGCCTAAAGTATATAAGCCAAATGCTCAGCTATTAAGACTTAATTTTGTTATCTATCTCTCTATCTAGCTATGACAAATGAAGACTTGAAGGGGCAACAGTTGAAGTCTCAGATAAAGGTCTTACTGTCAAAGAGACTTTTTCTTTGCCCACTTTTGATTATAAAATTTCTTGAACTTTTGCTCACTTTTATGAATGAAATTCAAATTAATTTGTTTGCCTTTGACTAAAAGAAAATTAGCTTAGCCTACTAGCAACAAAGTTGCTGGCATTTATTTATTTTCGCTTACTTCTTATTTCTTTTTAGCTTGCTTTTCACATTTAACTTCTAATTTGTTTCTATGGCTGGCTGCCTTCACCTGTCGTCACCTTGAACCATCGTAGTAGCTCTCGCCTGAGTTCTAGTTTTCTCTTTAGTTGATTTCTTTAATACTGACCTGGTTCTCGCTTAGCCTTTAAACATGCTTCGCTCTGCAGCTTTGTACGCTTCTCTAACTAAGTTCGTTTGTTTGCTTCTCGCTTTGCTGTGCAATTCGCTACTCTGCTTATTTATGCTGTCTATACTAATTAATCAATATTTGAGCTTTGTTCAACTCAATTCAGCTCGGCAATTCGTTGAACTTCGGTATGCCTGAGCTTAGCTGAAGTAACTCTCATATGTTATTTATCGTCATATCGCAACATTTGTGAGCTGATGTTTGAACAGTTGTCTCGATCTGGGCTGGGGTATACAATCTACATTTTATGACTCTGACTATTTGCCAGTTTCGTTTCGTTTCGTTTTGTTTTGTTTTGTTTGTTGGCTATCTTTTCCGCTCGCTTGACGATTTCTTACCTATTTGGCAGCTTTAATAATTTCAATGTGCGCGCATTTTGCAATTTCGCGGCATTTATAATTATGATTATAAGACGTGAATATTTTTAATTTATATTCACATACTTAATGTTTTTTTTTTTGTAGCCAGCCAAACGCCTCCAAAGCAAGTCCAAAACTTTTCCACCCGTTCTAAAATGTTTGCGAATGCATGTATGTATGTATGTGTGTGTGTGTGTGTGTGTGTGTGTGTGTGTGTGTGTGTGTGTGTGCGTGTGGGCTTGTCCAATAATTCTATTTGCGGCACGGCAAGTGCCCGACTTGTTTCAAAATGTTTTTTTTTTTTTTATTAATTTTTTTTGTTTTTTTTTTTTTTTGAGTTATGCAATTGTAAATATTTCACACCGCATTTTATAAATTTGCGTCAAATGAATTTCGTGTGGTTTTTAGAAATATATTTTCTTTGTTTATTTTATAAATATTAACTTGCATATTTATGTGTCTAATAAATTTTGGGAGGTGCTTCAGTTCATTTAATTGCTGTCGTCAATGAACTCATTTCTATTAAGATTCTATTAATTGTCAGCAAGAACGGGCATTTAAAGACTAAATTGGGTGTTTGGTGTGGCTATAATACAGTTCTATACAGACATACATATTTGCATATAATGCATAATAATAATCATCCCATTTGCTTCATGCTGGAATTTGAGCTCTGATCTCTGTTGTTCAGTTGTTTGAATTACTTTGTGCATCTCTTATGATCTGTTTGTATGCCCTCATGCTCATTGAGAATGTGTGAGAAGTGTATAATTATCTTTAGCAAATGTGTGTAACAAGCCGAAGAAGGCGTGGCTTTAGTACACTATATATACTAGATCAGTACGGCGAACTGAGTCCATCTCTGTCTACCTGTCTATTCATCTGTTTGTATAAACTTTGCTATCTCGAAAACTATTAAAGCTAGAGAATTTGAGTTTAATATTTATACAAGTTTATCTTTTGTTTGCATATATTCTAATTGTTTACCACATTATCGATAAATATATATGTAAATATCGATATTTTCAGCTAGTGTTTATCCATAACTTATAAATTCTAAAAGATTTTATACCAAATTTAGTTTCTGTTTTTGTGTAATGAATAGACAGACTCAAACAATGATTGATTTTCCTATTTTTACATTTGAAATAGTAAAGTTAGGGTATCTTCTAGTCAAGCACTCCTTAAATTTAAGCTTACCTAGTTCAGCTCCAATATTTGTCAATAGATCGCTTTCAGTTACTAATGTATAGGGTATCCTCTAGTCGAGCTTGCTGCTTTCCTCAATTTTTCTACATTCCTCTGGTATTCCATGGTGCTTGCGCTAAGTTGTCGGATACTTTATGTACGAGTACTTTTGAGCATTCGCTAAATGAATTTGTGCATAATATTTTAATGAATTTAACGGATTGCCGCATACAAATCATCATTTATCTTCTGTCGCCGCAGCAGTGGGCATATGTGGTCTGCCTGGGCGCTTGGGGACTTTGTGGCGTGCCGTGCCGTGCCGTGGCGTGGCGTGGCGTGGGCGTGGCACGCAAATATATAAACGGCATGACACGGACAACAAAAAAAAAAAAAAAAAACCGGCGAGAAACGAGAAAAACTGACCGAATGGACATGAACATTGATTGATTTCACGCCAGAAAGCAGCCACAGAGCTGCTGAGCGGCTTATTTTTAGCGGTTATTTTCAGCTGGCGTGAAGTTTGAGGGGGGAAGGGGGGGGGGACTGGCAAAGGGTTTGAAAATGAAAATGTTATTTTAAGTGGTGCGACAGCGGGCGGCCGACTGGGCGACTGGGCGAGCGCCATTTTCCTACCCAGTGATTGCGTGCCACGGAAAATGCCAAAACATTTCACCCAGCGAACGTGCAACATTTCAAGGTCGAAGCGTAGCAATTAAAAACAAAAAGGGGGGGAAAAACCAATGCAAATAAACCAGTTCAAGCAACTAATTTCCACCTGCTTTCTTCTTCTTCTTTTTTTTTTCGTATTTGCAGCCCTTGAACTTGGCAGACCGTTGGATAGCAGCCGCTTGGCGGCGGCGGCGACGGCAGCCGCATGGATCATGCCGTCAAGGCGACGCGCGGCCGCCCGCTCAACACGCTGCGCTTCGAGAACGATGAACTGGAATGTCTCTATCAGCGATACACCCTCAAGCTGCAACGGTTCTCAGTGCTGGGCGTCGTTGCACTTGTCCTGGTCCTCTGCGGTGTGATGGCCGCCCTGTCCCTGGCCTTCAACAATGCGGCCACCTTTCATGTAAGTATTGTGCATAGTTCATGCAAAACTTTTCGTTTGCGTTAACTAGTTCCGGTTAGTTACGTGAGCTACTTAAGGTCTTTGCATTCATGAACTATAAATAGGAAGTTCAACTTCTATACGATGGGGCTTAAAGGATTGGCATAAGAGTTAATAGAAAGAGAGAGAGAATAGTATTGTCGTCAGTTAGGATCTCAAAGACTATGAGAGCTATTGGCTTCAGGCAAAAATAGAAAATATATATATATTAATATTAATATTCTATATTTGTCTTTAATCTGAAACAGAAAAAAATATATATATATATATTAATATTTTTATATATATTATCTTTTTGTCTTTAAGCTAGAGTCTCTGAAAGTCTTTCAGATTATTATGAAAATTATATTTCGATCGAAGTTAGAGATCATAGTTAGGAGTTGAAGAGAGTTCTCGGCGTCAGCGCTCTTTTCAGCGCCTAAATATGAGCTCATTTATGTGTTTTAGGTTTTAAAATAGTTCACAGTTTTAGCATAATGAACTAGTAACTAGTTCAAAGAGTCTGTTCACTTTTAGCTTGATTAAAGTTTTGTACATTTAGAGTTAGTTGAAATACTCGTAAGCTCTTAGTCTAACTTTTTTACATGCAAAATTCATTTACGAACCTCTTTAGTGAAGTTTATATATTGATATATATATATTTCGATACAGGGAAACATTATAATTCTATAATAATTCTATTTTCTATTCTCTTTAATTTTAGAACATCTTCAACTCGATTTTGTGTGTGCTGTTTGCCGTTGTGCTGGTGCTGCTGCAATGCTCGGTCATCAAGGATCACCATTTGCCCACATTGTGCTATGCCATACTGCTGTTTACGGCCAGCATATGCATAGTTTCGATGCCGACGCTGGGCAGCGTCTTTCCGGTGGACACCAAGGAGGTGATGGCCGAGGGTGTCTGGCAGATAGTGTTTGTTGTCTTTCTGGCGTATGCCATGATGCCGCTGCAGATTTGGGAGGCAGTTGCCTTTGGCATTACGCTGCCCTCGGTGCACATCAGCATTACGGTCTACAAGATCTTTACGGCTGCGTTGCGATATCTGGAATATAATCAGCTTATAGCCAACATTGTCATCTTTATTGGCGTGAATGTCGCTGGTCTGGTGGTCAACATAATGATGGAGCGCGCCCAGCGTCGTGCCTTCCTCGATACACGCAACTGCATTGCTGCACGCCTGGAGATTCAGGACGAGAATGAGAAACTGGAGCGATTGCTGCTCTCGGTGCTGCCCCAGCACGTGGCCATGCAGATGAAGAACGATATTCTGTCGCCCGTTGCGGGCCAATTCCATCGGATCTACATACAGAAGCACGAGAACGTGAGCATTCTGTTTGCGGACATAGTCGGCTTCACCGTACTCTCCTCACAGTGCAGCGCCCAGGAGCTGGTGCGGCTGCTCAACGAGCTCTTCGGTCGCTTCGATCAGCTGGCGCATGTGAGTTGGCAAACACTTTGCTCAATCAAACATAGATTAAGGCTCTCTCTCTCTCTCTATCTTATAGGACAACCACTGCTTGCGTATCAAAATATTGGGCGATTGCTATTACTGTGTCTCCGGCTTGCCGGAGCCTCGCAAGGATCATGCCAAATGCGCCGTGGAAATGGGACTCGATATGATCGATGCCATTGCGTGAGTATTGATCATCTTTTATATGCTGGGATAGTGAATCTTTGTTCAGATCTTTGAAGTCCATCGCCTAATCCATTTTTTTGCTACTACATAGAACCGTTGTGGAGGCTACAGATGTTATCTTGAACATGCGCGTGGGCATCCATACGGGTCGTGTGCTCTGCGGCGTGCTGGGGTTGCGCAAGTGGCAGTTTGATGTGTGGTCGAATGATGTGACACTGGCCAATCACATGGAGTCCGGCGGCGAGCCGGGCCGAGTGCATGTGACGCGCGCCACCCTCGATTCGCTGTCGGGCGAGTACGAGGTGGAGGCGGGTCACGGCGATGAGCGCTCGTCGTATCTGCGGGATCACGGCGTGGATACGTTCTTCATTGTGCCACCGCCGCATCGACGCAAGGTGAGTTGAATGCGCTTTGCCAGCCCAATTAGATGCTGCCGCTTTGTAGCGTTCGCTCTCATGCCCATCTCTCTCTCTCTCTCTTTTTGGCACTTGCGCCGTGTATGTGTATTGGTGTCTTTATTGCAGCCCCTAATGCTAAACACGCTTGGTGTACGCTCGGCGATCGGTAGTCGGCGCAAGCTATCATTTAGAAACGTTTCGAATGTGGTCATGCAGCTGCTGCACACCATCAAGTTCTCGGAGCCGGTGCCATTCTCCAACATTGCCACCGGTTCGTTTCCATCGGCGGCTGCCGCCTTGGGCGGCGGCGCGGCACGTGGCAGTAGCACAGACGCGACCACTGCCAGTGTCCAGGTGTCGGAAAAGGGTTCGCGCAAGGTAAGTGCTCAACGCCCACTATATATAGCTCATAATTTATACAGTATATAGTCTATATATATATATATATAGTTGAAAGGCCGTAGTCCAGTGTTTAGAGTTCAGAGACTCGCTGTAGTAACTCCGTAGTCGTAGCTCAGTTCGGTTGTGCATGTCCGGATATATATTCATATATATATATATATATATATATAAAGTCTTTGGTTTTATGTGGAGCTTAATTGTGGGTCAGTTACATTCGCTTGTACCGTTTCTCGAATCGTATCCCATGGATACACCTGAATCTCAATAAACTGTCGTCGGCTTGATGTAAACTGCGACAATTCTTTATGATTTCTTTCGTTGATTCCTTTCTTTTCGTTTACTTTCAGGATGCGGTAAGTTCGCCTTACTTATAACTATAGTATGAAATGTACCCAAACTCCCAGCCCAAAACTCTGTCCCCTCTTTATTTTTTTTTTTTTTGTTTTTTTTTTTTTATAATATCTTTTGTGGGCTCTTTTGTTTCGTAGACGCAATTATTTGCATAGTTTATAAAATAAAAGTAATATTTTTTTTTGATGCGTAGAACAGTTGATCTCAGTAATCATTATCTTTTGATTCGTAATTTGTAATCTGTTGTATCTACTAACATATGTACTCTACTGGCCAAAACTATATCTCTAAAACAAAATAATAATAATAATAATCATAAATATAAAAGAAAACCTTCGTCTATTGTGTTTGTGTCGATGTTGTGCGTACTTTGTGTGTAAAGAGTAGCAGAAGAATAATGTACTTATTGGACTCATCGGTAATACACCCACTAACAGCAACACCACAACAAGACATCAGATCAAATACACACACACACACCAAGACACACACACACACACGCACAGTGAACAGTGAAGATCAGTTAAGTACACTAAACAAAAGCTTGAGATTTGAAATGATTTGAATAATAATTGCTCAAATTAAACGATATATATCGGTTCGAAATTAGTATTCATAACAACACTTAAACGCTAAACTGACACTAAACTATATTTTGCTATCTGCTATCAAAGTTTCAGTTGAAGTTTCCAGTTTCCGGTTTCCAGTTTCCAGTTTGGTTATACGTTCCTTAAGTTTTGTTTTGTCCCGTTTAATTTGCCCTTTGTTTAAATAAGCTAATTATACCCTTTATCTCTCTCTATATACCAAACTTGATCTATTTTAACTTAATCCTTATCAAACTTAATCACATTTAACTATCGTTATCGTTATCGTTGCCGTTATTCGATTCCTTGTTCTTTTGACAATACTATTTTAATTTATCTAAATTTTTTTTTTAATATACATAAGTAAATATACATACGTTTACAAACTATATATATTCATAGATATATATAAATATATATATATATATATACAATATGAAATACTGTGTATACTTCTCTGATCTAGGTAATACGTCTACAGAAAATCTTGCATGCTACCCCGCCACCGCACGGCATCGGCTATGGCAGCGTCGTCGGCAGCGGCGGCGGCGGGGCGGGCAGTGTTCAAGTGACCGTAGGCACAAGTCCCAATTCAACAGCGAGTACGATTAGTCGCATACATAGGCACAATCACAAGAATAATAAAGTGAGCAGAGCAGCAACCAAACAAATGTTTAATTTTCGTTCACATTCGTTCAGTTTTCGTTGTGTTTCGTTAAGTATTGTGTTGTCTTGTATTGTACACGTTCGTTCATGTTCAAGCTTTACGTGCTGTTTTACTAACTCATTAGTATATACGATTCGTTAAGTTACGTTTTCGTTAAGTCTTGTATTTTATTCTTTTTATATTATTAAATTAAATTTAAGTTAGTTCTTATGTCAATGTAAGTGTTATTGCTTTTAGTTTGATTTTTGGGGCGGGCTTCATGATTTGCAGCGTTTAGTTAAGTTTCGTTAAGTCTCGTCAAGCATCGTCAAGTATCGTCAAGCATCGTTAAGTTGCATATTGAAAACTAAAATGCGTTTAGCGTCCATTTTAACATCTTACCGCATGTCCAGTCGTGACGCACCCATATTTCGTCTTGTTTCGCCCAGTTGCGGTAGTTTCGTCAAAACTCACACAGCATGCCGCTACACAGCTCTGCTCTCAACTGCATGCCCTAGATCCATTTAGTGTGTACAACATTTGGTACTTGGTACTCTCTTCTCGATCTAGCCAGCAAGCCAGCACACCAGCCACCAGCCACCGAGAACAACAATCAGCACTAACTTAACCCATTTTGTCTTACCTGCATTCCCGTACAGTCACAGTCTAAGGTCGCGGACAAGTTCAAGCGACCGTTCCGCAAGCGCCATTCGGTGGCCGCTCATCATCAGCCAACAAATCGGGTGAATCGCTTCCTCTCCCAGGCCATAAATGCCCGCTCCGTTGACTGTGATAAGTCGGAGCATGTGGATCGCTTGACGTTGCGCTTCCGGCAGAGCGACAAGGAGCGCGAATATCACAAGGACTTCGATCTGGGCTTCACAACGGCCATGGGCTGCTCTCTGCTATTGCTAATACTTGGCGCTGCGTTGCAGGTGACCGCATTGCCGCGCACCTTAATCCTGTTGCTGTTGTTCCTCACGGCCTTCATTTGGGTCAGCGCCATACTGATGCTGTTGCTGGCCGTTCGCCTAAAGTGGATCATCTGGGATATATCCGAGAGCTTCTCGCTGCGAATGGCCATCACCATATTCACGATTATACTAATCTATTCCGTGGGCCAGGTGAATGTGGTAAGTGTAGCTTTAACTGAAGGAAGTAATTGATATATTAAACCTCATCTTCTCTTTTCACTTACAGTTTACCTGCGTAACGGATCACCCTTGTTCGGGTAATGGAACTAATTTGGACTTCCAAAATCTGAATTCCCAGGGATTTGATATGTCGCCGTTGATTAGCAAACAAAACGATGCACATCGCAAGTGCTCCTTGCCGCAATACGTTTCGCTGTCGGCAGCCTTTGCTTTTCTCTCCGTATCTGTGTTTCTCAGGTGAGTTTGGATGCTGATTGAAACTGTTTGAAAGTTCCTTTTAACTATGTGACCTTGTTCCACACAGATTGCCGATTATATTCAAGTCGCTGCTCGTACTGGGCATGGGCACTATCTATGGCCTGTTCATTGAGCTGTCACATCAGAATATCTTTGATTGCTACGACACTCGCGTCAAGTAGGTGGTCAAGGGTCATTCGATTGACCCACATACATAAACTCACAGACATCTGATATATATATATATATCTATCTAAATCTAACATTTTAGAGCATCTATTCCGCTTCATTTGATCTCATTGGCTCGCATTGTCATCTTTATGATTGCGATATTGGTGCACGGACGCTTGGTGGAGGGCACCGCCCGTTTGGACTTTCTCTGGCAACTGCAGGCCTCGCAGGAGAAGAAGGAAATGGATGTGCTGCAGGAGTCGAACAAGCGCATTTTGCACAATTTGCTGCCCGCTCATGTGGCTGCACATTTTCTCGATGCGCAATTTCGTAACAATATGGTAAGCGAATACCGCCCGCCACCCTGCACTGACCCGTTGACACACAAATCGGTTTTAACTTTATTTTAGGAGCTCTATCATCAGAGCTACGCCAAGGTGGGCGTCATATTTGCCAGTGTGCCGAACTTTAATGAGTTCTATACCGAAATGGATGGCTCGGATCAGGGGCTGGAGTGCCTGCGCCTGCTGAACGAGATTATTGCCGATTTTGATGAGCTGCTCAAGGAGGATCGCTTTCGAGGCATTGACAAGATCAAGACCGTGGGCAGCACCTACATGGCTGTGGTCGGCCTCATACCCGAATACAAGATTCAGCCCAACGATCCCAACTCTGTGCGGCGTCACATGACCGCACTGGTCGAATACGTCAAGGCCATGCGCCTCTCCCTGCAGGAGATCAACAGTCACTCCTACAATAACTTTATGCTACGCGTGGGTGAGTATTAAACCAATCTAAAACTTTACATAACGAGTAGCTCTCTTTAATCGTATTCCAATTCCCATACAGGCATCAATATTGGCCCCGTTGTGGCGGGCGTCATTGGCGCTCGGAAGCCGCAGTATGATATATGGGGTAACACGGTCAATGTGGCGAGTCGCATGGATTCGACCGGTGTGCCCGGCTACTCACAGGTCACCCAGGAGGTGGTGGACAGTTTGGTTGGCTCGCACTTTGAGTTTCGCTGTCGCGGCACCATCAAGGTGAAGGGCAAGGGCGACATGGTCACCTACTTCCTCTGCGACAGCAGCAGCAATGCTCTCAACGGCGAGGTGCGCAACGCTATGATCAGCAACCGGCCGTCGGCAGGGAATGATACGCAGTCGCTGTCACATGCTGGTGGTGGTCTGCATCCCGCCGAATACTATCAGAAGGCGTCACAGTTCCAGGAGAATCGCCTAAATACGGACACCTACAGCAAGAAGGACAGTGGCCATCTGTACAATGTGTGTGGTGAGGAGCAGCAGCTGCTGCTGCAGCACCAGCACCAACAGCCGCTGCCCGCACCACCTACACAGCACCACCATCTGCATCAGCAGCAGCAGCAGCGCCTCAACAGCAAGCTTCAGAAGCAGCCCAATTTCATGACCAATGGTGGATTGCCCAATATACGGGAGAATGGACACAATGGCGAGACGCATTACGTGACAACAAACTTGGCTATAATGCCAGCGGCAGCAACACTTACGGTTGCAGTGCAACAGCAACAGCAGCAGCAGCAGCAGCAACAACAGCAGCAACAACAGCAGCAACAACAGCTCCAACACCAACAGCAGCTCCAACTCCAGCACCAGCACCAGCTCCAGATCCAGCACCAGCACCAGCTCCAGAACCAGTCCATTCCTTCGGTAATGTTGCGCGAATTCAATATAATTGAGAATCCGAATACCGGTGGCAGGCATCAACAGCTGCAGCAGCAACAACAGCAGCAACAGCAGCTGGAGCAGTTGCCGCCAGCGCAGCGGCCACACCATGCCAATAGCCTCGATGGCGGTGGGATGGTCGGTGTGCTGGGCGGTGACTGCTTTATGGTGCCGCGGCGCGAACAGCTGCGCAGCTATGCGCCGCCGCCGGCGCTGCCCTTTAACCAGCATGGCCAGCATCACCCACTGCATCATCTGTATCACCAGCATCAGCATATGAATCAGCTTCAGCCATCGTCCTCCAGCCTGGGCTATGGCCACTGCCGTGAGAGCGAGCCGCTATTGCATGCCAGCAGCGTCGCGCCGGTAGCCAAGGTGAGTGAAGACGTTGACCTCATGATCTGGAGCAAAGAGATACTACTCTGAATGAAGCTCGCTCCCATCCCCAGCCGTTATCTAATGTGCCAATCCAGCCAGCCAACTAGCCAACCAGCCGACCAGCCAATCCACAGTCCAATCCACCCATTTGTAACTAATACAAAAGCATGCATAAAGTGACGGTGATGCCTACCGGCATGTGTGTGTGTGTGTGTGTGAGTGAGAGTGTGTTATACAGGTTGAAAAGCTTTTACTTTTATGTTTAAAGAGTTTAGGAAAGTTGTAATTGGAAGTGGATAAGAAAGTTCTTTAAGAAACTAAATATCCGGAGCTCGTAATAAAATGAATATTTTGAATTTAAATTTAAGCTTAAGCATTTAAATTGTTTATAAGATTAGAATATGTTAGACCTGGCAAGGGGTTAGGTGTATACGTAAATATCAGTTACTGGTTATATATATCTTTCATCTTAGTCTAAAAATTGGTCTCAATTGAATCAGTCTCTCAGCTGATCTAACTAGACTTGTCTCTTTGTATTCAATAACCCATAAGAGATTAGTTTTTGCTCTCAAACCCGACACACATACACACACACACACACATGCGCATAGATTACGCATTCATTATAATGAAACTCTATTGCCGACTCTTGTGAATGCTGACCTCTTATTAATTGTTTCTGTATCTGTTTATATACATATATATAGATATATAAGTTTATGAATATTTGTGTGTCTCTAACTATGTTCCACTTTTTGCATGCTATCGCACCACGCCCACATTCACGACTAACACCTAGATCATGCCCATGCAGCATGCGCCAAAGTACGAGCCACCACGTTACACCTGTCCCAACTCCGTGTTGTCACTGCAGCAGCAGCAGCAGCAGCAACAGCAACAACAGCAACAGCAGCAGCAACAACAACAGTCGGATCGCCAATATGCGCTCTATTCGCAGCAACCACCGCTGCCGCAGCTGCCACCGAAGCCGGCATTGAGAAGCTATTTGAAGCCGCTGCCCAAGCTGCCAAACGATATGGAGGAGAGTCGCGAGATGTCATCGACGGACGATCTCAGCTCACGGCCCCATTCGCCCTCGATGAGTAGCTCGGATGAGAGCTATTCGAAGACCACCGAGGGCGAGGGTGAGGGCGACGAGGACTCGCCGCGCATCAATGGCGGCCATCTGCAGCGCAACGGACTCGGCCTCGGCATGGGAATTGGCTACAATGTTGGTCGCGTCAATCCGCTGCAATGGCTCTACCCCTGCGATATACAGGTGGATCCCACATCGCCCGTCGTGGACATGACGCAGCTGCGCGACTTTGAGCTTAGCTCGACGACCGAAAGCCAGGGCCAGCAGACCACCAGCAACACGACGAGCAACACGCAGCACAAGGGCGACAGCTGCAACAGCTTTGACTACCAGAAGAAGACGGGAGTGGGGGCGACGGTGTCGATGTCGGCAGCGGGTGCAGCGGGCACCGCAGCAGCTACAGCCACCAAGTCGCCCTTCGAGAGGGAACTGCAAAGACTGCTCAACGAATCCACGCGAGCACGTTGCCTGGCCGCAGTCACAGCTACTACGGCGGCAACTAACAATACCGATCAAACCACCAGCAATTGCAGTGGTCGCCCCAACGTGGATCTGAGCTACTCGGCTAGCAACAGTAAGCTGAGCTCCATCAATGGGCACATGCAGGGCCAGGGGCTGGCCCTAACGGCTGAAGGCGGCTCCAGCAGCAATGGGAATCTCAGCGGTGGCAGTAACTCGAATAGCGGCAACAACAACTATCATAAGGAGCTGCAGCAGGATCACGAACTGCTCGCCATGGCGATGCAGGTGAACGGCAAGCTGCCCATGAGCAGCAGCTTCATGATATCCAAGCATCCCGTCGGCCTCGAGGCCATCAAGGAAATAACGCGCCACAAGAACCCCTCCGAGTCCAGTCAAATGTGAGTAAAGCCATCCCAGCAACCCAGCAAAGTAGCCAGCAAAACACCCAGCCTAACCTACAATCCATTGACCAATGCCTCCAACTGCCTTCCGTTTCGCCATATGTTTCTAATACCAAGCAGCAGCCATTGTCATTACCATTGTCCATAGCCCATGCTCGCGCTCAAGCTCTAAACATTTACACACACTTGTATATGATCCGAAGTATCGTTCGGTTTGTGGTCTCCGATCTAACAAAAGTGCTCGTATCTCAGACAACTTCAGATGCAAACACATAAGGCACAAGACAATACTATGCTTTGTTTCAGGATACACGAACAATCCACAATCCTCACTTGAATCTTTTCGAAATACTTTTAATGCTAAAAAGTAATCATATATGCTATTAAGAAACTCAACGAATAAGGTTCATGGAGCTTGATTTTAACATCGGTTTCGAGCTCCAATTAGTTAGATGATAATGCTTGGGATTGTGTACAATGAAATGGGTTTAATTTGTTAATCTTTTGCTTACAGCAAAGAAATTTGTAAGGACATGAAATGAAGTTGAAATGAGATTCCATAAATTAATGTGTTTCACAATTTGCAGGCAAACCTCGGACACGGAATCGTGCGAGATACTGCACGAGAATCGCAGCCAGATGCATGCGCTGGCCATGCTGGAGCTGCATGCGGCCAAGGAACAGATGCAGCAGCAGCAGCAGCAGCAGCAGAGATCGTATCGACAGCGCCCGCGCTCCAAGGAGCTGCAGCACAGCTACGAGAGTCTCGACAGGCTGGATGGCTCGATGCTGCAGCAGCAGCAGCAACAATCGCAGCGGCAGCGGCATCACCATCACCATCACCACCATCAGCAGCGGCAGCAACAGCAACAGTTGCGCTCCAATCATGTGGAGCAGGAGGAACGCGATGATACGGAGGACAACCTGGCTGATGAAGAGTTCGAGGATGATGAGGTTGGGCGTGATGTGCGACAGAAGCGCCTGCTGCAGAGCGAGCACAATAAGCTGAAGAACGACAAGCAGCAGCAGCAGCAGGCGCACAATGAGGAGCTGGAGCAGCAGCAACAGGAGCTGCTGGAGCAGGAACAGCTAAGAGGAGAGACAGCGCCGCTGACCAATGGCAGCCTGCGCTCGGAGCTGAATGTGATAAACGATGAGTTGAAGTATGGTGCGGCGCATCATAACCACCAGTCCATGGACTCCAATCCGCTTGAGAGCCAGTCGGAATGGTCGGACGATGATTGTCGCGAAGAGGCCACAGGTAAAGAGTTGCATTCAAATCTTAGATAACAGTAATTAACTCTTCTCTCTCTCTTTCTCTATATCCAACTCAGGTGGCGCGGAGTCAACAGGCTATATAACCGACGAGCCTGGCCTGGAGAATATTTCGCTGTTGAACGAGGCAGGCCTGACCGATGCCGAGGGCGCTTTGTCAGATGTCAACTCGCTGTATAATGCGCCCGATGTGGATGACACCTCGGTGTCGAGTCGGGCCAGCTCGCGCCTGCTCAGCCTGGACTCGCTCAGCGGTCTTTACGATTGTGATTTGGATTCCAAGCATGAGCTGGCTATTGTCAATGCCTCGCACAAGATAACTAGCAAGTTTGGACCACCGCCGTCGCCGGCACAACAACAACAGCAGCCAGCAGCAGCTGCAGCTGCAGCAGCAACAGCAGCAGCAGTGGCAGCAGCAGCAGCAGTGACACAGGCTGCAGTACAGTCGCCGGAGCAGCAACAACAGAGTTAAAGGGATTTGTACTTAAGATGAAAAGGATAAATGAAATTAATGAGCACACAAAGGAAACCAGAAAGCCAGCACTCAAAACGTTGTTAATGCTAAATGCAAATGGTGTCTATTAATTTACAATACTATAACTACCATGTTAGTTACTAGGGATATACACTATTTAATTGTACAGGATGGAAAACAGAAGCGAGATACTTTGCGTTTGTACAAGTTCTCATGGGTTGCTTTCCATTTCTTCTACTTATGATAACTAACGGCACTCTCTTTATATATGTAAGATCGTATGTTTATTCATTTTTTTTTTAGCCTTCGTGGTCTATGTTTAGGTATTATATACATAGTATATACAAAAACAATATATATATATATATAAACATATATAGTCATTGGTTATATTACGCGAATCGGCCCAGTTAAACGTTCCAGTTAAATCCCACAAAAAGTAAACGTAAAGAATAATTACGACTTCAATTCTATAAACTTATCTATACGGATATTATATACAAACTATGCCATGAATGCATATGCTTCACGGTATATAGGCAAAATCATCACAATTAATTATTATTAAAAAAAAGAAACGATTTGTGGATATTTCATTTGTGCGCTTAGCCTCTATAAGATATAATTTGCTCATTTGTTATACTACACTATATAAGTACGTAATACTACAACAATTGATATGTTTAACTACCTGTATGCCTATATTATTTAATAATCGAATAGTTACAACTACAACAAATGCATGACAAGTTGTAAATAAAGCGAAATATGAATATTTGATCTTTAAACTTGCGACAACTTCCAAATAAATCCTGCACTCGTCGAGGCGAGGAACAAGTTGATTGTCTGTTCCATTAGTTTAGCATTAGTTATTGAAACTTTGCAGACTCTGTATTAGTTTAGATATGTCTAACTGATTTATAGGTCTTAACGCCAAGCGTCTTGTGCCATTTATCGTAGCCTACTTTTAGCTGCCGCGCTAAAGCGTTGCCTACTTTGAGGCCTGGCTCGCACACACTTATTTGTACATACTCACACACACACACACACACACACACGCATACGATACGTACTTAACATATAATTATTTTATATTTATAAGCGAACTTTTTAAAAAAAAAAAACAAAAAAATTAAATATATATATATAAATGTATTTGGTCGAAAAGGCTTAAAGTCAATTTTTTGTTGGCTGTTGCACAATTCTCGAATTTTGTTCACGCAAGGCTTTTCTCATTTGCTATAAAGCTAAAAAACAAAAAAACTCGTTTAATCTGTAGCTATGTATAAAGTGCATATTATAAACTATATACAGCATATATAAATCATATATAAAATGTTTTCAAATATTAACTTTGAATGTATTGGAACTCGATTCACAACTACTATGGGAAACTCAAAGATATTGTTGATAACTGTTTTGACAGACAACTAAAACAGATATTAAAACAAAAATAAAGAACAAACAAACAAAGATTAGAATACAAATAAAGCCCATATTTTGTGTGTACAATTTATGACAACGCCACTGAGCGCAAATATTATACATATTACGTAATTATGTAACAACAAATGAAAATTTAACCTAGAGAAGCAAATAGCTACATGAAAACAAAAACAGCCCACAGATTAATCTATGCAGACCACTAAATTATATTGAATCAAAGAGAAGTTACGCAAAAATATATACACAATAAATACCTAATATATATATACAAAAATATATATATATACAGAACCACAGAGATGCAATAAGATAAGAGAGAAATAGAGACAGACAGAGAGCAAATGTAAAGAAGAGAGATGCAACACTGGATGCATGATATTTATTTTCTGTACCGATTAATGATATCCATGTATCTACACAATATATAAAGAAGAAAATATATAAAGAAAAAAGAAATTTTAAATATTATATATACATATATATACATATATATATATATATATATATATGCGCATATACGAACCGTATGTGCGTAGAGAAACAAAAGTAAACTACTTATAGCTGAGTACGGCAACAATTAAAGACCCATAATAAAAACTTACAAGTACATATAACTAAATGGCAACATATCAAATATGTTACAAATCTCAAGTATTTTTATTGTTAAGCGGGAAGGTTTTCAGTTGCTGCCAAAAGTGTTGGCTCTCAGCCTTTTGGCCATATTGTTAGGAGTTCCATTTCCATTGCAGCACATGGCTGATGTTTGTCATTAAAGTTGATGTTGATATGAAATGAATTTCATATATAGGTAGTCAAGTCTGGAACTTAAGTCTCAGATTATGTAGACAGCATATTCCTGGATATTGCCTAAGCATGAAGATAAAATCTATGGCCTAAAACCTTCGTATGTAAATTCTAGGCTTGCTTTATGGCAATTCGTGGGAGCAACATTGATCGCTTTAGAAGCATAGACATCAGATATTACCTAAAACTTAGACTACTTAAGATACTTCCGTTGTGCTTGTATTAATCAAATTAAAGTCGATAATTTTGGTTTGTTTTCCGCCGATTTACACGCAGATAAGAAGTTATGAAAAAAAACAAGTAAGAGTGCTCTAGTCGAGACGGCTCGACTACGAGATACCCTGAACCCTGCGAAGAGCCAATCTTTCCAACATGCTATGCTTCTTTTACATATACAAAGATTGCGAGCAACGCACACACACACACATGCATACGCACGCATAAGCACGCACTCTGCTGACTGCGCAGTCAGCGAGGCGACTACGGTCGGGCTGCAATGTGCCTATTGTATGGGAAATTAAATGTTTAATAACTTTTTTTGTGGATGGACTTTCTTAATCAAACTTTTACATCGTAATTATGTCATTCATATGTGTGTATTTGCCAAAGCACAAGTCTCTAGTATTTGAAATACGAATTTTTCAAATTGGGGGCGAAGGGGGCGTGGCATCCAAAATCCAAAAATTACATTATGTCCGCATTCATTACGCGGATCTACACAGTGAATTTGGAGTCTCTAGCTTTTACGGTATGCTTAATAGAAGAAAAGTTATCGATTTTTATCGATAATAAGGAAACGGGATGAGTTATCGAAAATCTAAAAAAAACTCGTACTGCGTAGGCTATAGACGCGTATTCTCTGAAAATTTCAGATCTCTAGCTTTTGTGGTTTACGAGATCGCTGCGTTCACACGGACGGACGGACGGACGGACGGACGGACGGACGGACGGACGGACGGACGGACGGACGGACGGACGGACGGACGGACAGACGGACAGGGCTATTTCAACTCAGCTCATCGAGCTGATCAAGAATATATATACTTTATGGGGTCTGCCATGTCTCCTTCTGCCTGTTACATACATTTCCACAAAAACATTATACCCTGATTTCCCATTTTCAATGGGTTCAGGGTATAAAAACAGTTTTGGTTTGAGATTAGTGTTTTGTTTTTGTTTTTTTTTTTTTTTCGATTGTTTATTTGTTTTGCTGTTTCTATTTGCGCGATAAAAACAACAAGATATTACGTACACGGAGACAAATATAGAGAGTCTATATGTATACAACAAAAGCTTTGTGTGTGTATATATACCTATATATATATATATATATCTATTTAGCAGCCTATATCTGTCTATCCAACTATCTATCTATCTATCTATCTACCTATCTAGATAGATGTCTAACTATCTATCTATATATCTATCCAACTATCTATCTATCTATCTATCACCTACCTATCTATCTATCTAACTATCTATCTATGTATCTATCCAACTATCTATCTATCTATCTATCACCTACCTATCTATCAATCTATCTATCTATCTATCTGTCTATCTAACTATCTATCTATCTATCTATTACCTACCTATCTATCTATCTCTCTAACTACCTATCTATCTATCCATCTATCTATCTATTGATCTATCTATAGATAGATATCTATCTACTGATCTATCTATTTATCTATCTAACTATATATCTATGTATCTATCCAACTATCTATCTATCTATCTATCACCTACCTATCTATCTATCTATCAATCTATCTATCTATTGATCTATCTATAAATAGATATCTTTCTATCTATCTATCTATCTATCTGTCTATCTAACTATCAATCTATCTATCTATTACCTACCTATCTATCTATCTCTCTAACTACCTATCTATCTATCCATCTATCTATCCATCTATCTATCTATTGATCTATCTATAGATAGATATCTATCTACTGATCTATCTATCAATCTATCTAACTACCATCTCCCCACCTGTCTATCTATCTACATTATCCAACGATTTCTATTGATTTACTTTTATCATCCATAGGTTCCTCATTATAAAAAACATCTCATTTACATGGGAAATATAGCTAGCTTGCCTAAGTATTCTTCTAGACTCATATATAATCGATTTTAAGATATATATCATCATCAAATTTGTATCATAGATATACGACTACGGAAGACAATTTACGTTGTTTATACATCTGGAACGATCCAAGTGTTTCGAACTTGTTTCTTGTAAAGCAAAGATTGTAATAAAAATTTGATTATGGAGCTAGGCAAAAATGATTAACGAAACTTAAGATTTGCGATTTCTTATTGTATTTGATGTCTTTGCTCGATGACATCCAGCTATGCGATCCAAATTTGATTATGGAGCTAGGCAAAAATGATTAACGAAACTTAAGATTTGCGATTTCTTATTGTATTTGATGTCTTTGCTCGATGACATCCAGCTATGCGATCCAGATGGCTGGTAAACACAGTTGGAGGCATTTTTTCTGTTCGTGTGTTCCGGACAAACGTTTGGCATATTGACTTGACTTCTTATACAACTATTTAGTCAACAAATATTATATGCAAATAATTATATGGCTTGCCATATTTTTTGGCAATAATTGAATTCTTCAGCGATCAGTATATAAGCCCAGCGCTGAGATACATCGACAGTTAACTGTTTTGCAATGTTGCGAATTGTTTTGGCCATACTGTCAGTGAGCGCGGTCGTATCTGTAGTCCTCGGACAGATAGACTACTGCGAAGCTGACCTGTGCGGCACTGAGACACATATTGCCTGTGACCACGATGGGGTAGGTCATTTGTATCCTTAAAGATGCTCTCAGATTATAATTAATATGCGATTTATCTAGGAATGGGCTGAAGCTTGTCCGACCAGTCCAGCACCCAAACTTGTCGACTTGAATCTGGAGCTGAGACAACATGTGGTGCGCTTGCACAACGTCAGGCGCAACAATCTGGCCTTGGGCAAACTGCCCAATTACGAACCGGCCAGACGAATGGCCACCATGCGCTGGAGTCCAGAGTTGGCCAAATTGGCCGCTCTAAATGTGCTCCAGTGCGAGATGAAGCACGACGCCTGCCACAACACGAACAAGTTCAAAGCCAGTGGTCAGAACTTGGCTGTGATTGGCTATAGTGGCGCTTTAGGTGCCCAGCAGCTGCTGACCAGCGCTGTTAGCATGTGGTGGAATGAGCATAAGAATGCCAATATGAATGTGATCAGAAGTTATCCACGCAGCTGGACCGGAGCGTAAGTAGCCATCAATGCATTCAATTTCCGCTTCTATTCAACTCTCGCCTTGCAGTGAAATTGCTCACTTTACTGTCATGGCTCGGCAGCCGAATTGGGCCGTTGGCTGTGCTGCTGCCACCTACAATGTTGGCCTCTTAAATAAGTTCCTCTTAGCCTGCAACTATGCCACGACCAACGTGGTTGGCCAAGCCGTCTATGCACGTGGAGTAACAGCAGCTGGCTGCACTACGGGCACAAATGTCAACTTTGCGGGTCTCTGCAAGGTGGCTGAAGTCTTCAATACATAAGCTCCGTCTTTGACAGCATGAATAAATATATATTGCAATTAACAAGTTTTTATTTTGCCTAGATATATATATATTTTAGCCGTATAAGTCTGAAACCCTAGAACCCTAGAAATAAATTGAAGTGTTGCTAAATACGTGATGCGTGAATCACGTCACGGACACGGTGAAACAGTCGCATTTGGCACAGTGAGAACAAATCAGCAACGATCAGTCTCTGATCTGCCAACAGTTGGGCTGTAGAAATGCAGAGTTTTTCTCTTATAACTCTTTGTGGGCTTTTCGTGGGCATTGCTTGTGCGCCGGACTACTGCAAGTTCGACTGCGCCGGCAGCAAGAACATTGGCTGCAACAACAAAGGGGTTAGTGTCGATCACATCTATGGGTCAGTCCCTATATCTTTTCTCATGTTCATAGGCCTGGAGTTCAGCATGTCCGAAGGATAAAACTTTGATTACTCTTACGGCGGCTCAAAAGAACGCGATTGTGGCCAAGCACAATGAATATCGAAATTTCATTGCCGGCGGCAAGGACAATAAGCTCCCAGCCGCCTGTCGAATGGCCACCATGCAGTGGAGCACGGACCTGGCCCATCTGGCATCCCTCAACGTCAAAAGCTGTACATTGAAACATGACGCCTGCCGCAATACACAATCCTTTAAGTTTGCTGGTCAGAATTTGGCTTGGAACACTTTTTACGATAAAGTGAATGCAACGGAAGCAGCGATGAAATCCATTGACATGTGGTACGGCGAAGTAAGCCACGTCAACAAGGCCATTATCCAGTCCCAGCCCTTGGCATACCGTGGACCCGATATTGGCCACTTCACCGTCATGGCCGCCGATCGCAATACGCACGTTGGCTGCGCCGCCTCTACCTATTCGGTTAATGGCAAGCCCTACAAGTCCTTCCTTATGGCCTGCAACTATGCCACCACCAATGTGGCTCAAGTCAAGACATACAACATATGCACCGCTCCGGCCAGCAAGTGCACCACTGGAGTCAATCCCAAATATAAATTCCTATGTGGCCTCAAGGAAGCCATCAATGCTAACACCCTTAAGTACTAAACAAGGCGGCAAATGCAAATGAAATATCTTTCACTTGATTCTTACTGTTTGATTCCTTCTCTCTGATATATCTGAGCATATTCTGAATAGTTTGCAATGGGACTTACAATATTATTAATTATTATTTCATTGCCCTTTATTTCTCCAAGTGTTGAGTACAGTGTGTTCCTGCTTGTTAAGCATTTCGATATGGTCAACATTTGTGTTGGGCAAGCAAATGTGTTGGCGGCACGTGTCTGCCTCCTCACACTCGCCTCATCAGTTCTTTGCCAACCCGCTCTGAGTCGCGTGATATAGCAAACAGCTTCTGCGCGTTACGTATGCTCCATTCTTCTCTGGCCGTAGAATTTGTTTAATCATCAGCGTACATTATCTGGCGCTGCTAATGACGTCTTTAATTGTCCAACGTACCGAGCTCTCCATTTAGCAATTAGACTTTACACATCTTGGCGAGAACAGAGAACTGAGTCAACGCCGTGATAAATATTTGATCAATTGTTACGCCCGCTGTATACTTATGTCTATGTAGATATAGATAAAGCGCTTCAGGCCCGAGCAATGAGCATAAAAGCAATGAACGCTCCCACTACCGTCAACAGTTGGGCTTCGTCAAAGACATGAGTAATATCCTTTCGATAACAGTTGTGGCTCTGCTGCTGGGCGTCGCCTGTGGCACGGACTATTGCAAGAAGAATTGTGGCAGCAGCAAGAACATTGGCTGCAACAACAATGGCGTGAGTGGCAATTGATCGAAATGTGATTGATTCTATATATATTTAACTTTATTATTTGTAGGCTTGGGGCTCGGCTTGCCCTAGCGATAGAGCATTGCTCAACCTCTCGGCTGCAGAGAAGAACGCGATTGTGAACCAGCACAATGAGCACCGCAATTTCATTGCCGGCGGTGGGGATAAGAACCTGAGTCCCGCCTGCCGCATGGCCACCATGCAGTGGAACGACGAGCTGGCCTACCTGGCCTCCCTCAACGTCAGAAGCTGTGAGATGCGCCACGACGCCTGCCGCAATACGGATCAGTTCGACTGGGCTGGCCAGAATCTGGCGTGGCTCGGCTACTTCAACCCACTGAATGTAACAGCCACCGCCATAAATGGCGTAAATATGTGGTACAGCGAAGTATCCAATACGAAGCAGGCCTACATCAATTCCTATCCAGCCAACTACAATGGTCCCGCTATTGGCCACTTCACCGTCATGGTCGCCGATCGCAATACGCACGTGGGCTGCGCCGTCTCCACCTACTCGGTTAAGAATCAGTCCTACAAGGCCTTCCTCATGGCCTGCAACTATGCCGCCACCAATGTCATTGGCGTTAAGATGTACAGCTCCTGCACAAAGGCGGCCAGCAAGTGCACCACTGGTGTCAATCCCAAATATAAATTCTTGTGCAGCACCAAGGAAGTTTACGATGTCAACAATTTGAGCTACTAAAACTTGGAGCGAATAAAAACGGAACATTAGATAATTACTAGAGTTTACAATGCTTGGAAATTGAGTGGGTTTGCTAGAGTCTGTGTCATGATATTTATTGTAAAGTTGAATGAGGTATAGAGGGATGGACAGCAGAAGATGTGACTGTAGCCATACAAGGAGCTTAGACTAGAAATCTAAAGAATCGATGTAGCACGGCAGAATCTGCAAACTGGGTATACCTCGCTCTTAGATACCTCTCTTCCTATTATAGACTATGGTTTCTTCTCAAATAGACCTTTACAGCTGCAGGGTATTTCCAAGTCATGCACTCCCAACTGGCAATGTGGGCTACTGCTACCTCGCAAGGGTATGCCTCAACTGATATGCCTGAGCTGATTCCTATAGCAATTAAAAACTCTGTATATCAATTACACAGCTTAACACACAAATATCAGGGCGGAAATGAGAAGCACAAATAAGAGCGAAGAGCTTGACTGATAATATTTTTATATAGGCTCGAAGACAGTCAGAGAGAGTGAGAGAGAGAGAGAGAGAGCATGAGATTACGAATTTCAAAGATAAAAAAAAATACTTGTAAATTGATTAAAACTTGTGCTGGCAGCAGCACTTTAAGCATTTCTCATTTCAATCCATTGAATATTGCATACTTTTATGTGCTGGCATTTAATACGGCATGTATATGCATGCATGCATGCATGCATGCATGTACCAAAGTATATACTTAAATATCTACTTATGTATACAAGTATATATATAGTTATGTTCGTAGTTATGCATAGAGATATATATATATGTATGTATTTACGAGCCGTCAGCTTGTTGTCGCATTCCGAGTCCCATTGACTGCTTCTTTGATTTGGATTCCAGCATGCGTATGCGAATTGCTGTCGGCAACTGTTGTCAATTGTCAATTGCAATTGCCGTGATAAGCGCGTGGCAGCGCCATCTCAGCTTCTTGTAGCTTCAAGCCAAAAACCAAATAGCACACAAAAACCCAAACCAAGACCATCCACCCACCCACTCGCCCCCCAAACTTCGGTCCACGTAACGCCGTCAGTTGTGCTCTGTCATTGTTGTTACATGCCGAATTTGTCGTGGAATGTTTTGGTAATCAATTTATATGTTCCGTGGCTTCTCCAGCTCCAGCTCCATCTTCAGCTCCAACATTATTTCCAGCTGTGCCCCGACTCGTGCCTCCATTAGTTTTGTGGTCCAACAACGGAGACTGGCAGCTGTCTGCAGCCAAGTTAGCTGGCGAAATTCACCTGTAAAAGTTCTCAGCTCGTCTAGCTAACTGATATTCCGCTCTGTTATTTTCAGTTACTGTTGCCTCCAGGCCCCCTCAGCATCAGCTCCAGCTCCCGCTACAGCTTCAGCTTTTTGTACGTGAAAATGAAGCGTTTTCCATTTGATTATAAGAAAACATGTTTGGCATATTGATGAATGCCTCCAGAGAGTTGTTGTCTCCTGTTGGTGCACGCTCGGTTCTGCGGCACATCCACAACTTGCGGCAAGGATTGGAATTAGGTGGTGACGGCTACCGCGCTCGATTTTAATGATGTGACTGACGGGCGAAAGCGCTTACCAAAAATGTACTCTGTGCCTTCTTCTTCCCTTTTGTTTTGATATTTTTTTTCATATTTCCTTGCCAGTCATATCCACCTGCCCCCCAAACACACCTACCACACACCACACACCACACACCACCTCACCCACCCGATTGTCTGTTTATTTATGCGTGCGCCGGAGTTTGTTTGCTTTGTGAATACGTGATGCGCCCACGGGTAATGGCGGGCAGCATCGAAGACGCCGTCGAGGCCGAGTGCGAGGATGAGGGTGCGCTTTACACATTTGCTTATGCCAGCGAAATATTTTTAGTTGCCAGCTTTCCAAATAATAATAATAATAATAATAATTCCTCACTTCATTTGTTGCGCAAATCGAAAATGAGCTTCGTCTGTGGATGTGAAATTGGAGCAGGAGTCAGCCTGCTGCCTGATAGCCGTTGATGGGTTTTCTCTGGGCTCCTTCGAATGTTTGAAGCGTTGAATTTCAATGAGCTGGCAACGTTGCGTATGCGCAATTTGTGCAGCCAACGATAATCAGCAGGGATGCAAAATCAGTGGACTGCGGCAAGTGTGCAGCTTGATAATTTATATACCCTTGTTGAGGGTATTTTCTATCATTTACCTAGACAGATCTACTTTGATCTTGTATAGCTATGCAAATATATATAACTTAAAAGAGAAATTTTTGTATAGATAGCAATGAAAGTAGCAGGTATTGCCCTAGTCTTGGCAGAGTTACTTAAGAAATGAACTTAAGTTTGACTTTAGTCCATAATCTGTCATATATGGATATATTATGAATATACTTTAACTCAAGCAATACTTAGAGTAAAACGAACTTATATATGAGATAAGCTTTTAGAGGAATTTTTATGACTAAGATCATAATTTCTCCAAGAGTGTCCCAAGATTCGATGCCTTGAAGCTTAAACTTATTTATCTATATTCTTTTTTATACTTTTTGAATAAAGTTGAAAACTGAAAATTGAGGAAATTTTTATGCTACAAATCGTTAAAATTCAATTACAGCAAATTACAGAACGCAACAGTCGAGGCAAAGGCAAAAGCAGCAGCAGGAGCAGGAGCAGCAGCAGGAGCAGACGCCAGGAGAAGCAGCCACAATTTAAATTATCGAAAAGGTGTACGTGTGTGTATGTGTGTGTGTGCTGCTGTGTGTGCTGCTGTGTGTGTGTGTGTGTGCGAGTATCTATTTAAGCGCTGCGCAGGAAACCATAAAAATTGTTGCTACCAGGAAGCAGAAGCGGCGCCAACTTTTGCACAAGATACGAATACGAGCCAGGCGGGAGTTTGCTTCCCTCTCTCTCTTTGTCTCTCGCTCTCTCTCTCTCTCTCTCTCTCTGTCTCTCTCTTTCGCCATCTCTTACGGCTTGCTGTAACGCTGCATGCGCTAAAATCGTTTAAAGTCGGCGATGTATTAGCATTTCACTTGAGAAAAGTTTATCGAAAGGCAATCATAAGGCAATTTATAAACGGACATGCAAAACTTTTGTGGATCAAGTTAACTCAACAGGGAACAGCCGCAGCAGCAGCAGCAGCAGCAGCAGCAGCAGCAGCAACCAGCAGCAGGAAAGCAGTTAACAAATTGGAAAGCCACTTAAATTCCCACTGATAGCAACGCGTACCAGGTCGAAAGTGCAAGTTGAGATAAAGTTCTTAAGCCGATGCCAGAGCGACAAAATTCAGCAAATTGAATTGAGCTCTGGCAGCCGCCTGGCCATAAAAACAACAGCAGATCCTTCGATGGTCTAATCTGCAAATGAATGCAGCTGGCATTTACTTAGTCTTCTTCTTCTTCTTCTACTTCTACTTCTTCTGCTTCTGCTTCTGCTTCGTTTCTTGCTTCTGCTCGTAGGGCCATAATCATATTAAATTAGCTGCCAAGTTGTGAGCCAATTTCAATTTGTGTTCGCTGGCAACATTTTTTTATTTTTTTATACTTTACTGTTCCGGCAGCATGGAAGAGAGCATATTTGTGCGGGCAGCCATACTTAAAGTGAAAAATTTGTCAAAAATAATATAGATTTTAAGCTTTACTTTAAATACTTAGTAAGACTTAAAACTCCATTTGATTCATAGTTTATATTAGCGCTGAGCAAACAGAGTATTTTGCAGTTGAGCATTCCTTTTTTTTGTTATGTTACCTCATGCTATGGCCAACCAGCTCAGCGCCTTCTACGTGTCGTTGACATGTCGAGTGTGCCAGTGTGTGTGTGTGTGTGTGTGTGTGTGTGTGTGTGTGTGTGTGCCCTGCATGCCGTAGCATACTTTTCAGCGTTGCCATTCATTAATCAAGTTCAGGGCACTTTAAAGTGGAGATGGCTCTGGCGCTGGCGCGACAATGTCAGCACCTCACACACACACACATGCACACACACACACACACACACATGCACACACACACACACACACACATGCACACACACACACACACATTTCTAAGCATAATACATAAAGCATGTTATAATGATGCAATAACAAAGCCGCAGCAGTTGGCAGCTGCCTCATAGTTAAGCAAATCCTGAGGGAGGCGTTGTTGCCACGTCTACGCCTTCTATGCCCTGCCCAGCACTCATTGGCCAGGCCATAAACGTTGATAAAGTCATAAAAAAAAATAAAGAAACCAAACATGCCCAAGAAAGAATATAATAATAACCCCCGCAGCAGCATCTTGACGGCCCGGACAAACAAAGGCTTAGCCAGGGGCCGGGCCGGGCCGGGCCAAGCATTTGGCATATGTTGCCTAACAGCAACAGCAACAACAACAACAACAACAGTTTCTATAGCTGTAGCAACTGTATCAGTAGCAGTAACAATAACACATTGCGGTTCTTATCAAGAATGGGCCAAAAAACTAAACAAGCCCCGCGCCATATCCCAGGGGCCTCACTCATTGCCGTCCGGTCGGCGAGTTAAATTGAGTGAACGCATGCAACTCGAGGCCATATAAGATAATAAATATGTGGATAAAAATACAAGCACACACTCTCACACACAGTATATATATATATATATATATATATATATATATAAATGTATAGCCATATATAAGTATTTGGCTAAGTAGCATACATAAAACGCACGTCCCAGGGGCGCAGTTGACACGCCAAGTTCTGGACGGCAGAGGTGCATGCAACATGGCCACGCTGGCACACAATGATCACACAAAGTATGTGTCTCATTACGTCTCTCAATCAATCAATCAATTGGACAGATCACCAGCCGTAATGCAAAGGAACAACTTAATTTATGAGCCAAAAGTTTTCAAATCGAATGATTTAACAGCGCTTTTACAGCTCAATGGCCACACACGATGTGCCACGGTGCGTGTGTGTGTGTGTGTAAGTGACTGTGTGTGTGTGTGTGTGTGTGTAAGTTTTCAAAGTCCTAAAGACCCTAAACTGTGCCAGTCAGCTATTATGCATGCAATCAGCCTGCGACCAGACCTGTTGCTGCGGTTTTGCAATCAATTTCTAGAGCTGCACAGCAGGCGACAGGTGACCAGCGACCGGCGACCAACGACCCTCAACCAAATAGGTAATAATCCAAAGAATATTGAATAGAGCATCTGTGGTTTTGCAATCCATAAATGGCCAACAGTTGCAGCAGTCGCAACATAATTAAATTGCTACAGACCATAGGCCACATAGTGCACGCTGCGTATGAGCAATATATGAGACAGATATCATCATCAGCCACATTCCACTTTCCAACAGTTCAAGCATCTATACTTGGGCATATAACTATGTGAAATTTCATATTGATATCATTGTATTTTTAAAATATTATAACACTTTCAGTTGAACTTCAACTGAAATATTCATTTGCAATTAGTTTTAAATACTTATATAAACAGCTTTTCTTTTTGGAGAGTCAAATTTCACCATATGCAGCAGGTATCTCCATATTCCATTCCTTGTAAACGGCACAATTGCTATGGCAGATATAGCAATTCGTCTTTATGTACAGCTGTGCGGCTTTAACATAGAATAGCTTAATATTACCGTTAACAAAAGGACAGACTTTGTAACTGATTCGCTCAACAGACGGAAGTAGCCAAACGAAATTAATATTAAAAAAATTTTTTTTTGCTGAAATTTCTTAGTTAATTTTAATAATAATTTATATGATGAAATATTATTATTAATTTTATTAATTTATTATTATTAATTATTATTAATTTATTTAATGAAATATTTACAGATAAGTGTGCTGCTAACTTTTAGGCAACTTAATCTAAACAGAAATAAAATATATAAATTTTTTAAGGTTATGGAAAAAAACGAATTTAGAATACATAGGTTAGAAGAAGAAGAGGGAGATTACAGATTAAGTTTAAGATGATATTTAATAGATATTGAATCAAGACCAGCCTGAGTAGGTCTTAAGGCTGATGGCTGATTTTATAGATATTAAGTCAAGATCAACCTCAGTAGGTCTTCAGGCTACAGGCTGCAGAGTCTTCTACTAGTACCAATCTAGCCAATCTTTGTTCGCATGAGAATCTAGTCTCTATAGGTATTTTGTCTTCAATTGATGGCACTTTGATGTTTCTCTAGATAACCTAGGCATTATTATTTTTGATTTATACATTAATTATATAATGTATATACATTATCTTCTCTTTTATGCCTTCGTCTCACACACAACTTTTCACATTGATTCCACTTTGTTCAGTTCCGCAAACTGTTTCGGTTTAGGATTACGAAAATATATATATTCTTACATATATTCCCTCATAATTCTTTTGTTTGTATAGATTGTATTACAATAAGAGTATTTCGAATTCATTTGCTGGAAACAGCTGGGGCTGCATTGTCTTCGCAGTTGGCTAGTGAGAATGCCGCAAGTGCATCGGCCAGAAACTTGGCCAGCATTGAACTGGTCGAAATTAGCTGCAGCTTGCTATATCTCTTTGCCTCAAAGCCATTGTTGTTGCTGTTGTTGCTGTTGTTGTTGCTGTTGTGGTTGCCTTCGCCGATGCTTGTCTATTAATAAGCGTTTTGTGGTGTTGCGGGCTAAGTTTTGACACCTGGTTGGCGCTTAACAGCGCGTCCGCCGCTGGCCGATATCGCCGTCCCATCTGTGCCAGCAGACTCCAAGCTGCCTCAGGCCACAACTTTGTCTCATTAAGAGCACGCGCTTGTTGCTGATTTGTTATTCTTGTTGTTGTTGTTGTCATTTGTTTGTTTGTTTGTTTTGTTTGTTTATTGCTAATGAGCAGCGAGAAATAATAATTTTTGAAAAAAAAATTTATGCATAGAGGCAAAAAGCCATGAAATGATGTCAATTAGCGCCGCCAATTAATCAATTTCCCCAACGGTCGCCAAAAAAAAAAAAGAGTTGCGCCTCGGCTAGCGGAAGCAATTGAAGTCAAATTAAATGCTTTACATTATAATTTATTTAAATCATATAGTTGGTAATGAAATCAAATTCTGAATCGAAATTAAACTTAAAAACAATAAGTGATGGAAAATTTTTAAAAATTTTATTTTTAATTTTACAAAATATATATAAACATTTATATTTAATTTAAACAAGTAAGAGTGCTCTAGTCGAGACTGCTCGACTATGTCATTCATATGTTTGTATTTGCCAAAGCACAAGTCTCTAGGATTTAAAATACGATTTTTGCAAATTGGGGACGAAGGGGGCGTGGCATCTAAAATCAAAAAATTACAAAATCTCCGTATTCATTACACGGATCTACACAGTAAATTTGAAGTCTCTAGCTCTTACGGTATACAAAAACGAACGAAACATTATCGATTTTTATCGATAATAAGGAAACGGGATGAGTTATCGAAAATCTAAAAAAAAAACTCGTACTGCGTAGGGTATACACGAGTATACACTGAAAATTTCAGAGCTCTAGCTTTTGTGGTTTACGAGATCGCTGCGACGGACGGACGGACGGACAGACGGACGGACAGACGGACGGACGGACGGACAGACGGACAGGGCTATTTCAACTCAGCTCATCGAGCTGATCAAGAATATATATACTTTATGGGGTCTGCCATGTCTCCTTCTGCCTGTTACATACATTTTCACAAAAACATTATACCCTGATTTCCCATTTTCAATGGGTTCAGGGTATAAAAAGTTATATATATTTATTTAATTATATTATATATAAATTATATTTCCATGCCCATATCTATCTATGCAATTTGCGTGGCATCTTCTAGTTAAGCCGATTGCATTCTTATTGGAGTTTTCTTTTCTTCTTTTTTTTTTTGGCAAGAGAAACTGTGCGCAATGACGCAAGTGAAAGTTTGTCTTGATAACTTTGATTTATTGACATTTGAGTACGAGTACGAGTCATGTGACCCGCTCTACCCTCTCGCAAGGCACACTTAGAGCGCTGTATGATAGGTTTGCTGCTGCTGCTGCTGCTGCTGGTCTAAAGTTTTCATTGCTGAGCAAAACCGTGCATTTACATAGTGAACAAAAAAAATTGAATACAAAAACAAAAACAAAACAATAATAACAACTGGCAGCGGGTAAACAAAGCGCTTCAAAACGGCTGCTCGCTGCTGCTGATGGGTTGAGCTGGGGGGGCGGAGGGGCGTGTGCCACATAATCTGGCACCATAGTGCAACTTAGGTTGCTGTCTTTGTTAGCGGCACACAAACATAATTGCAAATGCAAATTAATCAGCAGAAACAGCAGCAGCAGCAGTAGAAGCCGCAGCCGCAGTAGCCACAGCAGCCGCAGCAGTAACGACAGCAGCTCGTTGAAAACTACCGAACAAGGTGATTATTATTATCATTGCTATAGTTATTATAAAAAATGACTTTATTATTGAAATTATTTTAATTGTTATTGTTATTATTATTAATAAATAATAATATATATTATTATTATTATTATTAATTGCACAAACTATTGGGTAAAGATGGGCACTGAGCACATAGAAGGGCTTCAGCTGCAGGTTTTACCTTTAAGGCACTCGGCTTAAGCTTTAACTAATGAGTTGGCCAATAAGCCAGCATAAATATATTAAATCTAGACTTATTTATTATATATTTCATTCTGCAAGATTATCGGATTCTTGTGCTTTCCAGAGTATGCAATCTTTTCAGCTTGAGACAGCTGTTATCGATAGCCAGATTAGCTAGTTTGCATGCAAGTCGTCCTAGCCTTCCTGTATGTATCTATTGGACGATAAGATTGAAACTCTGCAATATAAAGCGCTACGAAGTTAGTTGACTAAGGAACTCAGTGCTGCATTTAGCAATTCATACATTAGGAGAACTCATTGGGCGCCACATACGCTCGTAGATTGGCAGGAGCGTATGTGGCGCCCAATGAGCTCTCCTAATTAAGGAATCGCTAGATATAGCACTGAGTTCCTTAGTCAGCTACCTTCGTAGCGCTTGAATTAGTAAAATTTCAATTTTAACGTCCAATAGATCTATATAGGACTTGTAATATATGTCGTCAAGTAAAAAAAGTAAAATAATTATAATACTATAATTATATTTATATTAATATTAATACAATTATTATAATCTTATACTTAAAGTTTTTACTATAAATACTGATTATTTCATTATTATCATCATTATTATTATAGTTATTATTATTATCATAATAATTCATTACACAATCATATAATATTGCATACACTTAGACTGTTATTAACCCGGATCTATGTGATTGCATAAGAAATCGTTGTCAAAAGTGTCTATTTAGCAATGATAATTATGTTTCGGCACTTCGAACATAAATATTAGTTTTTTTGATGTCATTTTTTTTTTCAATTTGGTTTTTCTTAAGTATCGAATTACCAAATACTAAAAAAAAAAACTGCAACAACATACTTAGTTTCAATTATAATAAGCATTATCATTATTATTATTATGTTTATTGATACCAAGCAAACTGGTTGCAGCTGCAGCAGCAGCAGCTGGTGAGGCACAGAGAGAGCGGCGGCGAAGCGCTGAGGTGGGGGGCTGAGGGGGCATTCGCGTTACAGCTCAGCGCCGATGCATGGCAGCGGCATCAGTCAATGGACTCCGCAGACCGAGTTGCGGTCTTTGCGCCGCTGTGCCTTTGTCAGTCAAGGTCAAGTGGGCGTGGCCCGTAGTCAGCCGTGGACAGCCATCATCAAAATCAAACAACAACACAGATCAAGTGCGATAATTGAGGCCCCGCTTTAAAAAAAAAAGGGTGAAAAACAAAACACGCAGCTGAAGGCTGAGGGATGGAAGATTTGCCGAAGGGCGTACACACCTACACTCATACACCCACACACACACACACAGTCTCTCTCTCGCTCTCTCTCTCACTCGCTCACAAAGGCTTGGCACTTTGGGATTCCCTTGATCGATTAGATCGAAATATTCAATTATCAGAGCTAATTGAAATTGATTTGTATTCAATTATATATTTTATATATATATATATATATATATATATATATATATTATTGTTATCTCATTTCAATTTGATTTCTTGTGAATCGTATGTTAATCGACTCTCAGGTGAAAATATTGGCTTATACTAGTTAGTTAGCAACACGTTTCTAGCCACTCGATAGCAAGGTGAATCAAGCCACAGCACACTTGAAGCTGCGCAATGTTGAACCTCCCCCCTTGCCCCCACTACTGCCACCTCTTAGCCCCAAAAAAGTGCTAACGATGTGATTGTCGTTCATATGCAAAACTTACTAAACTTAATTGGAAACTTCAGCTTCAGCTTCATTGACGTGCTTACGATTAATATCTAAAGGCAACAATTTGCACAATGTGTGTATAAATAAATATATATATATATATATATATATTTATAAGTCTACGTATAACCATATGTTTATATAGAGACTGTAAAGCGCGTTTCTGCGTATCATATACCTCGTGCCAATAGACTGAGCAAATAGGGTATAATAAAGTTGAGCAACGCTTGAGCTAAGTACGGGTATATGACTGATATGATAATGAAAAGCCAGCAGATAAAAGTGCGATTGACTGGGATATATACATATATGGCAAATCAATGAAATGAAAATGCGACAAAATATATAAATAATATTTTTACTTACTAAAATATGCATATATTTTAATATATTTAATATTTCTTGAACTATTTTTTAGCAAGTATTTGCTTTAGACTTTTCGCAATAGACCCAGTGAAATTTAAGTCTATATGAAGTCTTTATGGCCTATATGCATATACTCTATATATATATATAGCTATACACCCTGTATACATATTTAATTTTGTTTCTTGCTGTTTTGGAGAGACAAATGCAGAAGCTACCGCTGCTGCTGCTTATCAGACGCAGCACGACGCTGTTGCAGTCGCAGAGCTTGCGCTCTCGCTCTCGCTGCCGCTGCCGCTGTCGCTGTCGCTGTCGCTGCCGTCGTTGTTGGCAAGCTTGGATCTGAGTGATCGTGGCGGCATGCCGCATACCGCATACCGCCCTCGGTAGCGTCGCGATGTCGCTGCGACGACGCTGCTAGCGGGCAGTGCTTACCCGACGCCACTCACTAAATTCAATACAAATTTCAGTCGCTGATTTCAGCTCAACACCGCTGGTTTACGTTTACAGTAAAGCTCGTTAACTAAGCCCTCAAAAAAATACAAAAATTAAATAAAAACAGCAGCAACAACAACAGCAATAGACAATAGCGTCTGTCATGTTGTAGTTGTTGCATGTAAAAAATAAAGTAAAAACTCTGAAAAGACAACGAAACAAAGACAACAAAAAACGCATCCTGGCTGCGAGCATTGATCAAGGAATTGAAATACGACTTATCCAAAAGTTAGTTTAGCTAAAAGTGAGTTTACCGCTATGTGTTTGAGTGTGTGTGTGTGTGTGTGTGTGCATGTGTGTGTGCCTGTCGCTTTTTTTTTACTACTAATTTCATTAGAGACATGTGAATTAAATCAAATTCGCGTTTGTCGTGAAATTTGTTTGCGCTCGTTTATACAACGCTTACATGTCTCCTCTCTCTCTCTCTCTCTCTCTCTCTCTCTCTCTCTCTCTGTGTGTGTGTGTGTGTGTTTGACAATACAAAACGTAGCATATTGTTATTGTTATTGTTGTTATTCATAGTTGATGTGCTTGCGTGCCAGTGGCATGCAACAAAAATTACTAACTACAAATTGTCCACATTCATAATATTTATGTTACGCGCAGTTTCTTTTATATACCCCTCTCTCTCTATCCCACTCCCTCTCCCTCCCTCGCTCTCTTTTTCTACTATTTATGCATATATTTGTTTTGTTTTGTTTTGGTTTGTTTTTTACCCTGTCATTGACTAGATTAATGATATATAAACATATATATATATATATGTGAAGATCATATGTTGGGTTTTTTGTTTTGCGTATCATTAATTTTTTTTATATTTTTTTATTTTGATTAGTTTAAATTTTGCATTTATTTGGAATTCATTTTTCTCTCTGGCTTTTTTTTTTGGGTTCCGGACTTTTGTTTTCAGCTTTGATTGCCAAATTAGTGTTTAAATTTACAAAGCCGTATATCCAGCTCTTGTTCGTGTTCAATTCTGTTTTTTTTTTTGTGTTTTTTTTTTTGTGTTTTCTGCATTTTGTTATTGTTTACGGAGTCGCCGCACACGTCGCTTTTCGGTACTGCCGCAATTTTCGACTGCTTAATCCCCATAAATAAAACATTGTCTATTCAAAACTCGCACACACAAGTAGCTTCCCCTCCCCCTCTCTCCCCCTCTCTCTCTCTCTCTCTTTCTCTCTGTGTTATACTATATTTAGCTCTTTATTTTATCAGTGAATTGCGCATAAAAAATACAATTTTTTTTTGTTGGTTTTTTTTCTCCAACTAATTGTATTTAACTATTTTCAATTCAGACTTAAACTAAAGCACAGTTTAATTTCATATGATGCCGCATGGTGCCCCTAATGTACACAATCCGTTCTATCTCTCATAGATAGGCATGCAATCAATAACGTAATGGACAATTCAAAGCGAGTGTCTCTCCCTCTCTCACTCTCACTCTCTCTCTCTCTCTCTCTCTCTCTCTCTCTCTCTCTCTCTCTCGTGTGTGTGTGGGTGTGTGAAAAGCAAGAAGCAAAAATTTCCCGCAAATTTAATTTGTTTCATTAACTGGCAAAGGTTTTTTTTTTTTCATACTTTTTTTTTCACAGCAGCCGCGCAATGTCGCGCCACATCGAAGCTAGCAAATCTAAATAATTTAATTGTCATTTGTAATATTATTATTTATAATAATGTTCATTATTTTGTTAATATTGAAAGCATTGCATGAGCAAAACAATTTGTTCGCACACGACCATCAAAATGCAGAAAACACAATAAAATACAGTCAGAGAGGGAGAAAGAGAGAGAGAGAAAGATAAGGCAGAAGATAGACAAAGATCTATAATTTTAGCCAAAAATAGCCATCTTTAGTCTAAGCTGAAATCAAGCAATTTCCATTTATATATATATACATATTTATATATATACATTTATCAATTTATTTATAAACTTCAATCTTGAGCGCTGATATTTTTGAGATTTACGATAAGCTTTTAGCTTGTTCAGTCAACCATAACTATATATATAGACAATTCTTAGCTCTAGGTGAAGTCGCTGTGATTATGTATAAAGATAAATTCAAATAAGACGAGCTATTACGTCGAGCTTCGCAAAAAATTTATAAAATTATTCATTCATTCCCATTGGCCAAGTGACACTTTTGTCTATCCGCCGCTTAGTTAATATACCAGATCACGACACTTCCTGGTAGTGTGACACTCAGCTAAGGTCATCCATACAGACCCAAAATAGCGCATCGATCAACGTGCTCGCTGTAATACTATTTTATTATTATTATTTTCGACTTGTTTTATTTTTGGTTGGGGTTCAATGCACGTCTGCTAAAAGTCGGCTCATTGACATCGATGGCACCACTCGCCACTCGATTGGTAAAAGTAACTGTAGAGCTAGCCACTAGATAAACAATATATGTATGCATAGACATGTCTATATACTATATATTATGCATGTATCTGGTAATACATGCCAATTACTTAATTACTTTAGAGCCAAAGACGGCGTCAGTCGTTGCACGTCTATGGAATTGGAAAATTTAAATAAATTTGAATTCATACGAGCATGAAGACAAAGAAGAAGCAAATATTTCAGGGCTGCCCAACCGGTTCGCATTAGTTCGTTGCATTGGCTAGATTAATTGGATATGTTTAGTATTTGATTTATGCTTAAGCTTCATCCAAATTGAATTCATTTTTTGAAATTTCTAAAGATTTATTGTTGAATTTTAATCCAAGTTTTTGTTGCTTCATGAGCCTTGAGCTAAGTTCTTTTGCATCGCAGGCATATTGAGATTGCATTTTGCAAAAATCAGCTTCTTTTAAGCCCTTCTTTGCGATTCTCATGATATTTTTTTTGCTGGCAACTTAATTTCAAAACAGTATCGCCTTTCTTTGCGATTCTCATGCCATTATTTGAAGCGAATTTCAGTTTCCTGGTGAAAAATATATATTATTATAATTTTATTAATATATATATCATACATTCAGTCAATTATTTGTATTATTTTTTCTTTACATATTCGAATATCTGATGAAAATAAAACAAACAAAACTTAATAAAGTCATTAAAACATTGCAATTAAATGGGTGTAATGAATGTTATTTGTTTGCAAGATATAAAATTAGCGACAAACTCACGAATATGTTATTTCAAGTTCAGATTTGAATAGGGTATTATGGGGCCTGAGAAATAACTTTCTGTTTAAAATTGAGTTTCACTCAAATTAACGGCTTTTATTTTTTGTTATAAATATGAATTTGATAATTTTTTAACAACTGTTGCAATTACTAGACTACTTAGTGAGGCTGAGCCAATCAGTTGAGATTTGTATAATGCGATCAAGAGATTTGATTTAAATGCAAAAATTTGGCTAGTCAAAAAAAAAACAAAAAAAAACGGTATATATATATAAACAACTTAGCTGCAATTAAGCCAATTTAAACGACGACACTTTTAGGAGCGGGACAAAGCTTGATAATGAACTTTGTCATCCACTCACACACACACACACACACGTGTGTGTATAGCAAACATACTCACGCATATGTGTGCGTGTGTGTGTGTGTGTGTGTGTGTGTGTGTGTGTGTGTGTGTGTGTGTGTGTGTGTCCGCATGCTAGTCGAAATAGTCAGACTATAATTAACCCAAGCTCGACTTTAGTTGTCTTTGACGGAAGCTGAAGATTAAAACATTCAGTGATGCACTTTGTGGGTCGCTAAAGCTCTCTCTGTGTATGTGTGTGTGTGTGTGTGTGTGTGTGCGACTGTCAAGGTCAATTAGCTTTATATTTTTTTTAATTTCTGTCACTTTTAATGGATGCTAATACAAAGAGTCGTTGCTAAGTTTTCAGCAAATATATATATAACATATATATATATATATCTGTATATACATGCTACGTAGTGTATAGAATAGTCTCATATACCTTGGCTAAAAATAAAAAAAATTATATTTTTGTATTTCTTATTTATTATATTAAGAAGAAGAAGCAGAAGCAAAGCTAACGCACAACGTTTACACTGGGTTTACAATAGATCTGCGCTGTAATTCCACATTTTCGTACAGTTTCAATTAGTTTTCTGATTCTTTAATCAGAGAACCTAAAAATAGTTTTTACTATGCGAAATGGTTAGTTTAAGCTAGACTTGGATTATAATTGATAATAATTGTTTACATTTGCTACGTTTTGCTGGCTCTACGAAATATATACATATGTTTATCATGTATATATATATTTAAAAATATTCATATATAAAATATTCCAAAAGACTTATGTGTAAAAAAAAGTATAAATAAATACATTTCGAAATATTAATTTATAAATAAATATAAATATTTATATAAATATTTGAAAGCCGGTTTTAGAATGTTTTTAAAATATTTTCAGCTGAGCCAGTGCAAAAAAAAAAGTTTAATTTTTGTTATTTTTATTTTTATTGTTGTTGTTGAGTAATTTGTGTAGACCCATTCCCAAATTAATCGCATTAGATTTAGCTTTGTTATATACAAATACATAAATAAATTAAGTTAATTGAAGTGCTCAGCCGATATAAATTGAGTCCGATTACAATTTAGACTTTTGTGCAATTTGTAAATGTAAATAATATATATATATATATATATATATAAAGCACATCTGGTTTAACATTATCTGTATATAGAGTTTAGAAGTTGAGGTAAATTCTTAAAGCTTTTAGTCATCGTCTAATTGCCTAATACCCGAACTGATAGAAAACACAAATCGCTGCAGTGGAGCAGATATTAATATATATATATATATATATATTTGGCAATACCTTTAACTGCAAAATCGGTTGGTCAACAAGTGCCAAGATAGGGATAAGGACAGTCGAATGACACAAGTGTAATTATGAGTCTGTTATTTGACGAAAATTCCTGCTGTTAACATTGCAAATTGACAAAAAAAAAAGTTAAAGAAAACTTCATCAATGGGTGTTGCAGGTGCAAATCATAATTGGCAATGATAATTGTTAATGATAAGCCAAAGTGCACAGCAGCCAACCGGACGCCAGCCAACCCGAACAACAACAACAACAACAAGAACAAGCAATGCGTGGTACAGCCACGAGCTCAGCACGGGAATTCAATGTTGACGTCGACGCTGACGTTGACGTAGACGTTAGCGTTAACGTTGATGTCAGCGTGCCGCTTGATTGACACTCGCTGTACCGCTTACCTACCTACTAGGAAGAGCGGAAAAACAAAAGCCGTACAACATGAAACGAGGCAAAGCCGAAAGCCCAAAATCAAAATAAAAAAAAAATGAAAAAAAAAAATATAACAAATAAAATACAAACGATATACAAACGAAATACTTTCGCTAACGATCTCTCACAGGCAAATAATCCAATCAGAATAAGTGGGAGATGTGCACAAAAATAGAATGACAACAAAATGTGACAGCGGCTGCGGCAGCGGCAAGTGAAGCTTGAATGCCCCCGCAGGCCACCATTAATACTTATGTAGTTAAGTGGAAATTAGAGAACAGGCACAACTAGCGATCACAACACACGACTTACGGAATGATCGATTACGTTGTGCGCCCTGATGCGATTGTTGGATTCTGTGGAATGCATATAGAAGACCATGTTTCAGCTGGCTTCAAGTCGCTGTCGGTGTGACTGTGTGTGTGAGCATTGTGTTCAGCGGAAGATCTTAAAGAAAAAAACAGCTCAAGAGAAACACATATTAAATATATATAAATATCAGATATCACATATCACATATCAGATATATTTAGCTTTTTACAGCTTACAAAAAATTGCATACATTTCATTTGTAATTGTATTTAAATATTGACAGCTAGCTATATGAATTATTACTTCCACTTTTTCCTACTCGCTCACAATGTGAAATAGGTCTATTAAGTTTTGAGAAATATGGGCATTACGTGCCGCCCGGTTGTCTGTTAAGTTCGCTTTTGGAAGCTGCGAGAGTTGACATTTAGCATATTTAGTCGTCTGTAAAGTGTCAAGATTTTTTTTTTGGATAGATCCACTGGGGGGGCGTAACAACTCGAGAATTACCTTTGGTCATGCAAGCTGAGCCCCATTATTTAAGGCGCTATTAAAGCTAAAACTTATTTTTTTTTAAAATATATACCAGGGTATATTTTGCTGTCAGATAAAAATATATGTAGCTTATGGAAAAAGTATATTTCCCATTGTTTTACAGTTGGAACTGCAACGTTTGAAAAAAGTGAATTACTGTTTCAAATAGTTTGAGTACAAAATTATACTGGAAACGTGGCTAAGATCAGGCTGCTTTGCAGATGGATCATTGTGAAGTGGTGCTACCTATGTAGATCTATGAATCATAATATATATATTTTGCCTAAAATATCGATATATGTCTTAATTTAGCTGAATGTAAGAGATTGCTCAAGTAAAAGAGTGTGATTCGAGCGTTGATTCCCATTGCACATCTCCAAGCTAGCTAACATTTAACTTAATGCTAGTTTCTAATTAGTTTTTCAATTGCATATATGTACATCTGTTAAAACTAAATTGCACAATGAGCCTATTTGATACATACATTCTTCGTTCGACTGTTTCTGTGCCAATCGGTTTATATGGTTATCTGTGTTTTTTTTTTTTGTCTTCTTTTTTCTTTCAATTTTATGGACTTTGCTTCAGCCGCTTCTTTTTGCAGCTGGCAGTAAAACACTTGTCAGAGAAACTTTTTTTTGTTTGTTTTTTGTTTAAACAAAAACAAGTCAGAATAATTGTAGTTGTGATCTGCTGTCTAATACACGTTTACAATACACAAAATGGGGGCAAGTGTATAGTCAAAGTTATCACAGAGGATGGGCTCTCGTTGAAGGCGATGATCCTCCTGCAGTTTGATGATCTTAAGTCCGAAACTGTAGAATATAACTATAGTTTTTGTTTTCCCGATTGGGGTTATCTATATGAAATTTCGAATCCCAAGCACTTTAAATATCAGATGGAGTATATACCGATATTCCATACCCCTAGTCGGTGTATTGGGTAAATCTTAATACTTTATAAGACTAACTTACCAACGAGTATAACTTTCAAGTTTCAAGTCTTCAGTGGACATTGCTCAAAGCCAATATATACTCTTCACTTCGTGAACGAGTATATGAAAAAAAAACATTTATATTTATAAATGTCACGATCACTTGTTTAATGTACATTTAATTAGCTGTAAAAGCAAATATGAATACTTTGCCCAGAAAATTGAGTTGCCTTGTATACAATAATACAATAATATATATACATATGTATAAATATGTATATATATTCAATATATATGCTTTCAAATAATGTCTTGATTACATGCCCCAGACAATCTGTTTTCATGGAAAGCCAGAAAACAGCAGTAACAAATGCGAAACTGTTTTGTAAGTATTATAGAAGTTGATAGTTGATTCGATTTACGATATTGAATGACTTAGTGCATTAAACAGACTTTAATGCATTAAGATATGTTAACTTTTAGTTTCATTTCACACCTTGTCTATATAGCATAGCATAAGCTGCCTTCTGTACTCAAAATATAGCCCTACTATAGAATTCTCATGGATAAAAGTTATTAATAGAAACGAATTATCGTAGTAAATGAGGCATTGCCAAAGCTCTCATACCATTCCCACTTGCTGCTCTTCTATGAGATTCTCATGGCTTAAAGTAGTTTTTACTTAAGTTCAAGTTTCCTTTAACGGATTTAGTTTCAAGTTCTCAACAGAAATTTATTTAGTACACTCTAACTAGATACATCACTGCATTTCCCTCTTAGAAATCGCCTTCTATGCAATTCTCATAACCCCAAGAAGGACTTATCAAATCATATATTTGATTAGCAAGTCAATTACTTAATTTACATACTTTATTTCACCCACTTAGACTTGAAGATGTCACCCAAAGACGGCGGCGGCATTGATCCGCCGAAGCACAACAACAACTATACGATTGGACACCCCACGATGTCAACGGGGACGCAGTTGGGCCAGGAGAAGACAGCAGAGGACAAGACAGCGACGCCAACAGCTGAGCGCACCTGGCGCGAAAAGCTGCGACTGGTGGCCAACAATATCACTGTGGAGCCCATACTCGCCGCGTATATCATGCCCAGTGTGCTCTCGAATCTGGCCACACAGAATCTGAACTTGGAGAAGGCGTGCCGTGTGAACATGGCCTATGGGGACGAGATCTGTGATGCGCTAACTCGCCGTCAAACGGCCAACTATACGCTGTGAGTGCAAATAGTTCGCTCTTAGTGGTTCTATCTAAATAAAATTTTTACATAATTCCCTAACCGCCAGCGAGGAGGAAACAGTGCAGCAGATGGTCGCTCGGATGGCTGCCTGGAAGACGGTGATTCAATCGCTCTTTCCCTGCCTGCTGATCCTATTCTGGGGCTCCTGGAGCGATCGTCATCGCCGTCGCAAGCCCTGCATTCTCATCCCAGTGGTGGGAGAATTTCTCGGCGTTGTCGGCCTCATGCTCTGTGTCTACTTCGAGAACGCACCAATGGAGGCGGCCGCACTCACGGAGGCCATATTTCCATCGCTCAGCGGTGGCTGGTTCACCATGCTGATGGGCGTCTTTAGCTACATTGCGGACATAACCACCGAGGAGGAGCGCACTCTGCGCATTGGCATCCTCAATGTTTGCTTCTCGGTGGGCGTGCCCATTGGCATGGCCTTCAGTGGCGTGCTGCTCAAGTAAGTGCCCGACCTAAGTATACCCGCACCTAAGCATTGAGTACTTACCCCATTATTCTTCCTCTAGGCAAATTGGCTTCTATGGCGTGTTTTCCATTTCGGCGGCGTTCTATGTGCTGGCCTTTGTCTATGGCTTCTTCTTTCTGGAGGAGCCGGTGGCACGACCGGAGAAGACGGCGCCTCAGAAGAGTCTGCTGGCGGACTTCTTTGACAAGGAGCATGTGGTGCAGACATTCCGTGTGGCCTTCAAAAAGGGCGAAAACCAGCGTCGCCAGCGTGTCATCCTCCTGATGATCGTGGTGATGGTGATCATTGGTCCACTGCATGGCGAGATGGCGGTCACATATCTGTTCACTCGCTTCCGCTTCAATTGGTCCGAGGTGGAGTTCAGTTTCTTCTCGACCTATGCTATGTTCACGGGTCTCATCGGCGTCATCTTCTGTGTGGGCATACTGTCGCACAAGCTGGAGATCGATGATGCTCTGGTTGGCGTGCTCTCTAGCACCTCTAAGATTCTGTCGTCGTTTGTCTATGCCTTCGCCACCCTGCCCTGGCACATGTATCTGGGCGGTCTGGTGGAGATCTTCAATGGTACGGCATTCATAGCCATGCGTTCGATAGCCACCAAGCTGGTGTCTAAGGATGAACTGGGCAAGGTCAATTCACTGTTTGGCGTTGCCGAGGCACTCATGCCCATGGTCTTTGCACCCATGTATACGACGCTGTACGCCGCTACGCTCAGGGTGCTGCCGGGCGCCTTCTTTCTACTGGGCGGTGGTCTAACCATGTTCTCCGTGGGCATCTTCCTGTGAGTACTCCTAGCTGCAATCAACTTTTCTTCTTCTCTAACTTTCTCTTTCTTTGCTCGTTCAGCTGGATGTATCGCTTCCAGGTGCAACAACGTCGCAAAGGAAATCACACGGACACGGAACACGGCTCCGTGAGGGAGGCCAATGGCAATATCAATGCGATCGAGGCGCTGGCGCTGGCCAGTGAGGCCAAGGGCCAGTTGAATGGCATCATTGCCAATGTGATACACGAATCCTTAGAGCATGCAGAGGCTAATCCCACGGCAACGGCAACAGCAACGGCAGCAGCGCCGCCACCAGCAGCGACGCGGCAAAATGGCATCGAGAATCACGCCTTTGTCCAGGATGCCCTGGATGCCAAGGTCAAGGAGGCTTAGCTCGGCAACGTGGGGCCCATCCAATTCTCCCGTCTGTTATATATGTGTGTGTGCATGCATATGTATATATATTTGTTGTATAATTATTCTGTACCTATTTATTATGCTGGCCTGTAAGTTGAACTGTGAAAAGCCCATAGAGACCATTTCCAAGTGGCTCCAGATAGGTGGAGCAGGTCGCGTACTATCTGTACCTACGTATCGTACGATCTGTATATTGTTTAGCTCTAAGTTCCCAGAAGAAAAACTTGTTTTTTTTTGTATTATCGATTGAATTTGCTATGCTATGGTTTTCCCTTGTGCGACTTTGTTTTTATACTCATTCACGAAAGTGAAATAAGTATATTCATGTCCGTCCGTCCGTCCTTCTGTCCGTCTTTCCGTCTGTCCGTATAAACGCAAAGCATTTTGTCGCTATTGAAGCTAGAGACTTGAAATTTGAAATATATACTCGTGTATACCCTCGTCTGATAAAGTGTCAAGATTTTCCCGATACGCCCACTAGGGGCGTGGCAAATCGGAAAATACTTTTTCCGGTAGCTCAGAAAGCCTACCATTCAAAGGGCTAGAATGTTGAAATATGGAATGTATACTCGCGTTGATAACCCAAGATCAAAAAGATATGACGGATATATCTACGTCCATTGAGGATGTGGAAAATCGTGTCAAACTGTATCTTCTAAAGTTATATAAAGTTATAGTCCAAATTTAACAAATATCCTCTATTGATTTGCAAAGAATTATCTATATATAAATATACCAATTGGGGGCATGGCGTGAATGAGTATTCTACAGTCGGCAGCGCCCGACTGCAACATTCTTACTTGTTTTTTTTTTTTTTTTTTTTTATTAGACTTAAGACTGTAAAAGTATTGAATAAATTTAATAACGTCCAATCGGAGGTTGACCTTTGATGGCGGAAGTGGCCGCAGGACATGTCCGAATACGGCTCGCCTATTTGACTATTGAACACTGTAATCAGTTTTTGTGGCTCCTGCGCCACGACAATTACACACACAAATAACACCGCCCGAAACCACCAGACCCACCTGCGCTGCAGTGTCAACTGCTGTCCGAAATGTCCTGGCCGGCCGGCTGGCAGGCTGACTGGATGACTGCATGGCCTATCGCACACTTCCTGCACGCAGGACAGCGAACAACGGCCGCACAATTGGTTTGCTCATGTCGCTGATAATTGTCGTTTGCGTTGCATAAAACGGATGCTTGATATTTACATTGTCCGGGCATAGTCGCTATGCAGAAAGGTTTGTGTTGAGCAGGTAGGTGCTGCTGCAGGTGTTATATCTAAGATTATCAATAGCTATAATCTATGATGTTCGATAATTTGACATTTTAGTTAGTCTTAGACTGTTATTAAAGTATTTAAAAATATAGATATGTTAGATTTGATAGCTCAATACTAGATTGAATCTAAGCCTAAAAGTCTTATGAGGCCAGGTTTTCGAGATTGTCTAACCTTTTTTTGTACTTTCGATACTAGAGAGCTTCAAGATGAGTCTATGCTTTAGCTACTATTGGTAAAGAACGTCTAAACAAGGCAGAGATTGGGATTTCTTCTATTTAGATTTTTACATAGTTTCAATTTCCGGCGGCCGAACTTAACATTACGGCCTAATTTTCTTCAAGAAGCTATTTAAAGTTGCCGATAACGATAACAGTAGCGTGCTATCGATGGAACTATACGATAGAATTTTTGTTAGATTTGTTAGACTATCGACAACTCTTAAAGATATGTTCAAAATATAAGATTTGCTTATACATATATAAAAAGCAAAAACATTTAATATTATCTATTTTCCAAATATAGTCCTATTGAAAAATATCGATATATTCGAGTATACAGAGTCATAGAAACAACATTCATAGACATATATGCTGTAAGAGTATTTCGAAGTCATGTTGTTTGCTTGCTTGTTTGGGCTGTTGCTATCGCTATTGCCATTTGGCGACCGCATGCGACACACACTGCACTTGACAGTCTCGTGGGCTGCAGGATGAGGGCGGCAGATAGGCGTGCCAGCCGCCCAATGTTGCCCCAACTGCGCTCGCTGCCTTTAATTACTTTTTCGATATTGACTACGGCCGTTGGATGCGTACGCCCACCTGGGCACGCCCACAAGCAGCTGGCGCCACCTCGATCAGATCGGGCATCAAGCAACGCGTAAAGGCAAAGGCAAAGGCAAAGGCAATTGGCAATGGCAATGGCAACATAGGCACACGAGAAACTCACCAAACAGCATCCACAAGCATGTTGCCAGCAACAATGCTGCCAGCCGCATGTTGCTATGGAATATATGTTGCGTGGCGCTGAAATTTGATAGCTGCGTCGGTTGCTTTTTTTGACCCATAAATAATTGGAGTAAACAATGCGCAAAGCGACAGGGAAAACGAATTGGAATTGGAATTGGTATCGGTGTTCGGGCAACCAGAATCGGAGATGGAGCCATAATCGTAGCCAGAGCCATGGCCAGGGCTTCACTAACTGGGCCATAAATCTACGGCGAGCTGCATTTAATCTGGCTTAAACACGCATTTTCTTGACAATTTCACAGTAAAACTCCCAACCGAAACATGGCCCGAAAATGTTATCCAAAATGAATTGAGCCTGCAGCGAACTGACAGCCCGACAACGAGCCAAGCATAATTAATATGCGATTTTCGTCTGGGCCAACACAACGACTAGGCCAACTATAAATTCACAAATGATAACAGTAAATCAAATTCAAATGCAAACGCTGGGCTCCTCCTGCCTTCTAGTAGCTTTATAAATGAAGTGCCCAGCTCAGTCCAGCTCTGAGGGCGATTCAATACGTGGCATCAAACGAGTTAATGAAGCGTAAGTTGGGGCCCCCCCCCCCCCCCCCCCAAAGAAAAAAACTGAAAAAAGCAAATTGTTGCCGCCAGCCACAAAGCAAAACTTGACCCTGGGGCTTGAGGGCTTGAGCTGCTCAATCTTCTAGGGAATGGCATGTCGAACGTGGCGGAAAAAGTCAAGCGATTTGACCGTTAAATTCCGTTATGCTACAAAGGGGTGGCTACAAGATGTGCTGGGAGTCAACGGGAGTTGAAAGCTGAGGGCTCTGAGCTCTCAGCTCTGAGCTGCCCCCTTGGCAGCAGGAAGCAACTCAACTGGCTGGCTAAGTAGTGGGCGGGGGGGACTACACGCACACACACACACACACACACACACACACACACACACACACACACACACACGCACACACATATGCTGGCATCGGCGGAAGCTTATTTTGTCTCTTGACCTCATTCCTGGCTTTCTGCTCTTCCTCAGCCACTTCCGCTTTCGCCCGCTGCCAAATGGCAAATGCCAAATGCTAAGTAGTTTCGCTTTTAGTGCAAAATACTCCACTCGATTTGTTGTTGTTGTTGTTTTCTTACATATTTGCTTGACTTTGATATTTGCTGGAAGGCCACTTGGACCACTCCTTTTGTGTTTGTATTTTCAAAAAAAAAAAAAAAAAAAAAAAAAAACGGGAATGAAAAGAAAGCAAATTTGCAATATTTTTTTGTGTGAAGTTTTTAGTCAAACTTTGTGTCGAGAGCAAACAGTTTCATGCTGCACTCGAGCATAGAGAAATTTCTGTTAGTTGCTTGTTTGTTATTTAATATTATATATAATATATATATATTTAATAATATATAATATAGATATATAACTATAATACAGTTATATGGATATATAAAGAGTTAGCTCTGATTTTAGTCTTAAAGGAAGTGAAAGGAAGTTTATTTTGCTGTTCGGTCTGTCTGTAAAAGCCAAAAGTCAAGCTAAAGACTTGAAATCCCTAATATATATGCTTATGTCTACTCTCGCCTTATGAAGTGCCAAGATGACATCCAGTGGAGGCATGATACATTGGCTGTTACTATATCTTTAGCAACATTAACTTTAGTTTGAGGTGCTATTGTAGCTTTAGCCTGGCCTAGTCTGTAGTCCGTTCAGTAGCCAGTTCGAATATATAAATGCTTCTATTTTGGAGTCTGTAGAAGCTACAGATTCTTTTAGACTTCTGCTTTAACAAATAGAAATAGAAATAATGTAAGAGTCAATAACTATTATTTCAAATAGATTTATTTAAACAGTGGAAAAGGTTGCTTTTTGGCTATTCTCTAAATAGACCTCTAAATGCCTTATACAATAAGGGCACACATTACGCCTCATCAGGTTAGCTCGCGCTTCATGATCTCTTTTAATATGAAATATTTTCTATATCATTCGAGCTATAGTCCTGCAATTTTATGCCTCTTGTACTGTGTTTTATTCTGCTTAAAATAAAATTAAGTTGGGCTTTGTATTAAATTCCTTAATAATTTTAAAAAATATTTAGAAAAAAGCTTACTAAAAAGTGCTCATTAAAAAAAAAAAAAAATTCAATTTTTTTTCCATTATTTTCTAAGCCAATATTTGAGCTTGAATATTTTTCTACAAAATATTTTATAACTTTTAAGCAATATTATAATATGACAAAAATTAGATTTCGCATACAATTACAAAGTATTTAATATAAATTAATAAAATATATTTGAAGCCTTAACTCTTATTTTATATTTTATTGTTTTTCAGAGACGTATACTTTCCTTTGCAACTCTTCTCAAACATCCTACATCTCATATCCTACATGATATTTAAGTCTGTAGAATAAGGTCTCTTCTCTCAAGAACTTCCACGTTTTTGTGCTGAATCCATAATTTCAAAGACTTGCCAGTGTGAATGTATGAAAAAGTAAAGTCTTAGATGCTCGATCTAACATGGTTAATGAGTTCGCTACGGATATGGCCAGGATCGACTCAGCACATTATGGCGCTTGCCTGTTACAAACACTTGCCAAAAAACAAACAACCCCAAGCATGGGTTATAGGGCACAACAAAAAAAGATATAAAATTTAATTGAGCTGTAGAAATTGATTTCTGTATTTAAAGTTGCACAGTCATAGTCAGATTTCTGACTTTGTTTTTTGTGCATGACAAAATGATTTAAGCCAAATGTATGGCAAAATCATATTTCAAGCTGAGTTTTCTAGCCAGAAAGTATACGAAATCATATTTCATATTTCTGCTGAGTTTTGCAAAATTGCAAACTTAAATTAACAAATTAGTCAATTAGTTTGGCCACAACTAGAACCAGGGGAATCGGATGCGACTTTGTATATAAATTTATATATGTATATATATATGTATTTATGTATGTATATATGTGTGTATATATGTTTGCTATATATTTATGTATATATTTGGTCATTTTATCATGGCTCAGCATTTGCGTGTGTCTGCGTGTGTTTGGTCTGCCTTTCGGGCTTATTTATTTGCCGTGTTTGCATTTTTAGTTTCAATTAATTTTGCGCAAAAATCGTTTTCTCTCGCCTTGGCCCAACAACAACATTTTTTGGTCGAAATAATATTTTTCGGTTTAATGCAGCTCGCTTGGCTTGCAGCCGCTGCTGCTGCTGCTCTCTGTTGTGTTATGTATTTCTAATGAGCCCTGTGGCTGCCACAAGGCCCACTCCACACACACACACACACATACATGTGTATAGTGTGTGTGCGTGTGTAATTTATTTCATTTAAATGATTTATTTATTTTGTTCATTGCCTTTTGCAACTGCTCTCGCTGGCCGTGGCTGCCTTGGCCCCAGACTCACGCCCTGCCCAAGCCCCCCGCCCCCCGCCCCCCCTTTGCATACACTATACACTGGCGCTGGCATCCTTGGCCAGGACGAGGACTCGTCTCCGTTTCGGGCGCATTGTTGTGGTTGTTGTTATTGTTTCTGTTGCTGTTGTTGTTAAATTGCTTCTGGCATTTGATTTGTACATCATTTTTAACGAAGCATAAAGTTTTATATGGCAACAGCAACAGCAACAGCAACAGCAACAGGATAGCAGTAGCAGCCACATCCTTGTTGTTGTAGCTCTTGACTTTGGCCTCTGCGGTTGAGCTATGTGCGTGTGTGCACAGACATCTGTGTGTGTGTGCGTGTGTGTGTGTGTGTGCATGTATGTGGGCGTCTCTTAATGAACAAAAAAGTGGCATGCAGATATTTTCTCGTTTATTTCATTTGCCAGAAGAAAAAGTGAGAGGAAGTCCCGAAAACTGTTGAGCTGCCATTCTGTTCCTGACAGGATATCAAATAGGCATTTTCATTTGCAGGAAATATGAAATCAACAAATTACAAAATTACTAAACGACACAACGCCCAGCCCCTTGACTGCTTGAATCCTTGACTCGTTAGCTCCAGACAAGCAAAAAACACACAACATGACAACTTTTCTATGAATACAAAAGGTTATAATAGTTTTTCAGCTCGCTAATTTAGATGCTTTTGACTAGAGGAATATATATATATATATATATATATATACATGCCTGAAATCATATATGCTTAATATGAAACATTTTCAGTTATAGTCTGGCAAGAGTTGTGTGAATGCCTTGATCTCGATAGGCTAAAAGCCAGAAGATTGAGGCTTACCTAGAGCAAAAGCTATCAACTTGATCTATTGAATCAGGTATTTAACATATATGTCATATATATATAGTCATTTGTTTCTACAGATCTGGAATATATACAGAGTTTAATACATTTGAAATCAGGCTAAAAATCAAAGTTCAAGTCTTCGATCTTCTGAAAGATTCTTTGCTTAAAGAGCTTTGCCAATTGATTAAGTCCTGGCCCTGGCCTCGTTTCAATTTCGATTCATTTGATTCTAAAATACTTAAAACTCCAACTATATACTAACAAAGACCACACATCAAACTGAGCTTAGGTTACAATTCATACTAAAAATACGAAATGGAATTCCATAAATGCATACAAAAGAAATTCATCTCCAAAGTAAAAGGGGTTATTCAACTTCTTCATCTTCTTCAACTTGAAAGAACAAAAAAAAATGAGTTTCAGATATTTTGTGAATTGATAGAGACGATACTAATTTATGACAGTTTAAATTTCCGGGCAACTACTGTGAGAAGCGAGCGAGAAAGTCAATGTAATTGTAGGCGCATTGAGGCATTTAGACAAAGAGAGAGAGAGAGAGAGAGAGAGTAAGTAGATCTACACATATGTCTCAGCTAGCTCTGGGTCTCTCCCTCGTTCTGCTTGCCGGCCATGTCAAGTGGATGAGGTAGCAGCGGCAGCAGCATCATCATGCTCATCATTGACGCTGCATCTCAAGTGCATCAGCATCATCAACATCATCGACGAGACTATCGGAAAATCACGTAATGGGCACGTAGGCCAAATATTTACTTAAGACCAAAGCGGGCAACGCTGCGTGAAGGCAAATATGAGGCGAGGGCGAGGGCGAGGGCGGGGGAGAGTCTAAGGGTGAGGCTGTGGCAAGAGCTGGCTGTATTAATGTTGTGGTGGCAAACCAATTGACTTGACAAGCGACGAGGAGCAGGAGCAGCAGCAGCAGCAGCAGCAGGAGTGGGAGCAGCAGCGAAAGCGAGAGCCAAAGGCAATGGGGCGACAACTTCCTGCTGCAATTGTTTGACTTAATTGCCGCAGCGACTGCAACTGCAACTGGAACTGCCACTGGAACTGCATCTCGACTGTAAACACTGTAAGTCGACATTGACTTTGACTTTCGGCAGCCACACACACACACACACACACAGGGACTCTCAGGTTTGTGGCTTCAGTTTTGGTCGCCTGTCGATTTTCGTTTGATTTTTGTGGCAATGCACCCCGCGGAGTTTGTTGTTGTTGTTGTTGCCATGGCTGCAAGTGGACGGGATAGGGATCAGACAGCAGCTTCACAGAGACCGACTGCAGTGGCAGTTGCCATGCACAAACACAAGCTCAAAGGTAGTAGTAGTAGTAAAACCCACATGACTAATTACGCATTACGACTTGAGCTACACTCAAAGAAATTCATTGATTTAAGGACTAAAGAGTTTAGCTGTGGCTTGAGGATAATTTCTAATTTGGAAATATTTGGCAAAGAAGTTTGACTTCTTATATTTGTGTTCATTGTCTTCATTATCCACATCATTTATCTATGAGCTGAGCAGCTTAAAGAGAATAACAGATTTTAAGTCAGCAACTGTACAAAATATGCAATAAAGCTAAAGATCTGGCATATGGCAGATGAATCAAGTTTTGGTTTAGAATATTAAATTTTAATTTTTGAAGACTGTGAAAGACATGGAATAGTAGCTAGAGATATCTATTGAGCTGTATGTGTATAGATGAGATGTGTGAATTAAGTATGCATCAATCTCGGAGGTAATCGCTTATATTGATGATAAGCAACCAGACATATATATTGTATGTATATTTTATAAAGATTTTTTGGACGTTTATTCCGTAAACAGGCTCGAGGTCATGTAGAGTTATTTCTTTCATCTATCAGCCAACCTCACCAGCTATGACTCGTTCTTCATTGCCATTCTCCTCTAGCTAAGATATATGTAAGTAGTAGAGAGTTCTATTATAATTCCCTGTTTTCTCGCTCTCTATCTCTTTCTCCTCTCTCTACCTCTCTCTTGCTATCACTCCATGTCTCTCTCACTCTCTCTCTTTCCTTCCTTGCCTCTCTCTCACTCTCTCCATCTATCTCTCTTTTTTTGTGTCTTTCTTTCTGTTTCTCTCTATATCTCTATCCCTCTATCTCTCTCTATCACTCTCTATTTCTCTATCTCTCTATCTCTCTCTATTACTCTCTATTACTCTCCCTGTCTATGTCTCTGTCTCTGTCTCTGTCTCTGTCTCTGTCTCTGTCTCTGTCTCTGTCTCTGTCTCTGTCTCTGTCTCTGTCTCTGTCTCTGTCTCTGTCTCTGTCTCTGTCTCTGCCTCTGTCTCTGTCTCTGTCTCTGTCTCTGTCTCTGTCTCTGTCTCTGTCTCTGTCTCTGTCTCTGTCTCTGTCTCTGTCTCTGTCTCTGTCTCTGTCTCTGTCTCTGTCTCTGTCTCTGTCTCTGTCTCTGTCTCTGTCTCTGTCTCTGTCTCTGTCTCTGTCTCTGTCTCTGTCTCTCTCTCTGTCTCTGTCTCTGTCTCTGTCTCTGTCTCTGTCTCTGTCTCTGTCTCTGTCTCTGTCTCTGTCTCTGTCTCTGTCTCTGTCTCTGTCTCTGTCTCTGTCTCTGTCTCTGTCTCTGTCTCGCTCTGTCTCGCTCTGTCTCCCTCTCTCTCTCTCTCTCTCACACTCACTCTCTCTTTCTCTCTCTCTTTCTATCTCTCACACTCACTCTCTCTTTCTCTCTCTCACTCTCTCTCTCTCTCTCCATCTCTCTATCTCTATCTCTCCCTCTCGCTCTCTTTTCGCTTTCCTTCTCTCTATATCTCTAAATATCTCTCACTCTCTCTCTCTCTCTCTCTCTCTCTCTCTCTCTCTCTCGCTCTCTCTCGCTCTCTCTCTCTCTCTCTCTTTCTCTCTCTCTCTCTCTCTCTCTCTCTCTCTCTCTCTCTCTCTCTCTCTCTCTCTCTCTCTCTTCCTTTCTATCTCTCTCTTTCTTTCTATCTCTCTGATACATAGAATTCTTTCCTTAATCAACTTGAGCTTAACCTCAAATGTTTCTCCAACATTTCGAACTAGCCTCAATCTTCGCTTCAATCAATTTGCATGCAAAATAAAATTTTGATTCAATTTCTTCAACTCAAAACCTTTTTCATGCTTGGCTACACTTTAATTTTCTATGGCTTACTTAAGCACAAAATTGTTTTTGGCCCATGAGAATCGCATGGAGAGGCGTTCGTCGTATTACTTTTAATGGGGGCTGGCACATCAAAAGTACAGTTAGCTGCACTTTTTCTCCTAGTTTTTTTTTTTCTAGACTTCAAATGGCTCAAAATGCTGGCCACGCCCCCAAGAGAGAGAGAAATAGCGAATTTCACTTAAGTTGCAGCTGGTGCCGCTGCGTTGGCTTTGACCGCGAATATCAACAATCATCAGTCAGTCAAGTGGCCGGGCCACGCCCACTGCCAAAATGCCCGCAGCTGGGGTGGCAAATTGCAGCGGCCCCAGCGAGGCTGGCGTCATAATTAGATGCTTTGGCAACGACTTGCTGCCGTTGCAACTAGCAACTAGCAAGTGGCAAGTGGCAAGTGGCAAGTGGCACGTTAGAGTGCGAGCCGCAGCCTGCCAAAGGCTAGCCATTTCGGCCAGATCGTAAAAAACAGCTGATAAAGTCGCTGCGAGTGAAACTGAAACTGAAAGCTTCAGAAATGAGATGAGAAATGAAAATTCCATTGCGAACCCAGCTCAAGCACAGGTCAAATGGGCATCATATGTGGACCAGAGAGAGAGGATGATGCTGATGTGCCCTGACAGTGGCAGCTAGCCCCATCCGAGTTTACCGCTAACTGCTTTTTCCAGCTGGCACACACACACACACACACATGCATGGCCATGGTATATAAATATTTATAAACAAAAAGCCAAGACAAAGCGAAACGCAGGCAGCTACAAATCCGTTATAAATAAAACATAACGAGTCGAATTGTTGGGAACCACTTGAAACGCAACTGAAACCGAGAAATAAGCACACAAAATGTCAAAAACAATAAATCAAAAGGCGGCCAAGAGAGAGAGAGGGAGGGGGAGGGGGAGGGGGAGGGGGAGAGGGAGCGTGGGCGAGGGGTGGTGTGTGGTGTGTGGTGTGTGCTTGCCCGTCGCTCAGCGAAACGGAAGCATCTCGACGGCCGACGCAGCTTGGGCACGTTCCCAGCTTTTGGGTCTGCGCCCCAAAGGTAACAAGCGATAAATAAATGCGTGCGAGGCGGCGTGGGGCTAAGGGGTGTCGGGGGGGACAGGGCAGGTAGGGACTCCGTAATGCGGCCTTACAAATTGCAGATGACACTACAGAGACAAAGAGCAACAAATAAAAAAGGGCAGTCAGTGTGCGAGTGTGTGTGTGTGGGTCAGGGAGCTGTCCAAGTGGAGCATGCCTTTTGGCTTGCTGGCGGCATTAACGAAGGCTGCTGCTGCTGCTGCTGCGCAGGCGTCGCGGCGTCGCGGCGTCTGCGTCTGACGCGGCATATTTGTCGGCGTTTTGCATTGTGAACGAAATTGAATTGAATTGAATTCGTGACAGCGGAAGTTTTGAAAGCGTTGTGCGAATTGAGGTTAAGGCGAAGACGAGCGCATAAATCGACTAACCATATACACATGCAACCACACACACACACACACACACACAGAGACACCTATGTAAATGCAATCTGAGCCAAAGACTTCACATTTCCTGTGTCACAGTCACAGTCAACTAATTCAAATTGCTTGGGCTTCAAATTTAGGCAAGTTGCCAAAAAGAAAACCAAAGCAACAAAAGAAATGTTTGCAGCAAATGTTGCTGGCAGCATGTGCTTAAGCAGTAAATGTTGCCAAGCAGCAGCAGCAGCATCCACAAAACCTACATCCACATTGCGCACAGTGGTCGAACAGACGCAAGCAGCAGACAAATTTGACTAAAACTAAGCTTTGTGAATTCTTTTATACAAATTCTTAGCTGAAATATTTTTACAACGTATTATATTAGTTTATTATGAAACATTAAATGTTTCTATGTAAGTATATAAGTTTGTATTTCAAATAAATATATATTATATATAATATCAATATACTATATGAATACTGAAAACAATTGAATATATATTAACATATACATATTTAGTATTATATATTGAAAAATTGTTTGTCTTAATATTAATGTTTTATTTAAAAACAAAAAACAAAAATTAATATAAAGTTAAATGTATATTCATATAAATTAATAGACAATTTCTATTTCACATTAATTTATTATTAATTTTATTAAATTTATATAAACTTAAATTTGTATTACAAATTATGTACCTGTTGACCCACTGTGCAGCGCATTAACGCAATGCCAGCACAAAACTAAGCCTGAAAGAGTGAGTGAGAGCGAGAGGGTGACAAAGAGAGCGCGCGTGTTGCGGCCCACAACGAACACAGCACAGCATAGCGAACAGCAACATCAGCAGCAACAGCAACAGCAACAGCAACAGCAACAGCAGCCGGCAACCGACCGGCCCGAGATGCTGCGGACGTTCAGTAACGGACAAACGTTTGCCAGGTGAACAACGAAGCCGACGCAAGGCGAACAGAGCGAACGAGTTCGAATCGTGTTTATTGTCTGTGTATTTGTCGTCGTTGTTGTTGGCACTGGCTGTGCTCGTGCTTTGGCGCTCAGCCCACGCGCGTATGTGTGTCGTATAAATTTTGTTAGTATTTTTTTTTGTTGGTTTCGCCGTTTGGTGTGTAGCAACATTTAGCGGCCAGCAGCCGCAGCCGCAGCAGCAGCCTCCGCAACATGCAGTGGTGAAATTGGCCGAGACCAAAAAACGAAACGAAACGAAGCGAAGCTGAAGCTGAAGCTGAAGCAGCAGCAGCAGCAGCAGAAACTCAACACGAGCAACAAATCATTTGGCTTGTTGTCGTCTGTTGTCGCCTCGCCTGCAGGATACGCGACGAGGACGTGAACAAAACAGAACAACGCTGGCCGTTGACCGAGTTGCATCGCAATCGCATCGGTCTCTTCCCTCAGCTGAAGCAAACACTAAGAACAGTTATTGAACAAGTGAACAGGAAAGAGATAGAGATTGAGATTGAGAGAGAGAGAGTGAGTGAGTAAGAATCAACAGCAGACGGTGGCAAGAGCAACCGAAATTGAAATCGGAAATCGGAGCGGCAGCTGTTGCATGCGGCCGCCGTGCCAGACTCAGTGACGCCGCCGCTCAGCGTCCGCGTGCCGCGTGCTGCGTGTCTGCGTGTTTTTGCGTGTTTTTGTTGTTTTTTTGTTTTTGTGCTTACACCGTTCGCCCCATTGATCCTCGCGAGTGACAGAGACACATACACTGAAAGAAATTATTAATTATACAAAAAAAGAGTGCCACAGAGTGTTAAAACAGCAAAGGAAGCGTGAAAGAGAAAGAGTTTTGGAAATTTGCAATTGGTTTAGCTAAAGACCTAAAGATGAGGCTGCAGCTATTGCTGCAACTGGCCGCGCTGCTCGCCTGCTTGGCTCATGCCGCTGCCGGCGTCAGCATCAACGCCAACGATCCATGCTACTTTGAGGGCAAGCCGCGCAAGTGCCTGCCGAGCTTTGTGAACGCCGCCTACGGCAATCCGGTGCAGGCGTCCAGCGTCTGCGGCGCCCAGCAGCCGGAGCGCTTCTGTGAGCTGCAGCGCGACGGCAGCGCTGGCGAGTGCCGGCTGTGCGACAAGTCGGAGCATCGCTATGGCGCCGCCGCCCTCACGGACCTCAACAATCCGAGCAATGTGACCTGCTGGCGTTCGGGCAGCGTCAATGTGCCGCACGATCCGGACACTGCGCCGCCGGACAATGTCACCCTGACCCTGTCGCTGGGCAAGAAGTATGAGCTCACCTACATTTCGCTTTCGTTCTGCCCCAAATCACCACGTCCCGACTCCTTGGCCATCTACAAGAGCTCCGACTTTGGCCAGACCTGGCAGCCGTTCCAGTTCTACAGCTCGCAGTGCCAGAAGTTTTACGGACGTGCGGATCGTGCCAAGATCAGCAAGTTCAATGAGCAGGAGGCACGTTGCATGAACTCGCAGCATGATGCGGCAAGTGGTGGAGCCGCTCAGCGCTTTGCCTTCAACACCCTGGAGGGTCGTCCCTCGGCCAATGATCTGGATGCGTCGCTGGTATTGCAGGATTGGGTTACGGCAACCGATATACGTGTGGTCTTCCATCGCCTGGAGCTGCCGCCGCAGCTACTGCTTAGCCGCGAAGGGGCCAAAGGCAATGCCAATAGCTTCAGCGACGAGATGACCGCCAGCCAGGAGGACGAACTGGATCGCCATGAGCTAGATGAGCAGGATGAGTACGATTACAATTTGCATGATAACGACAGTGCCGGCTACGATCAGGAGGAATACGAAGAGCCCAAAAAGCATCTCGAGCTCGACGACGAACTGCATCTGGACTATGCCAACGATGGCGAGAGCAAGCGTCAGTCCAAGCACAAGAGCAGCCTCTACGAGAAGCACTTCCAGGGGAAGCTAACTGTCAGCACTCCGATACCATTGCCGCCCGCATCGGCCAAGACCACGCCCTCAACCAAATCGTCAACATCCGCACAGTTGGGCACATCGGATGCCGTCGCTGCCTCCGGAGCTGGAGCCGCCGGATCCGCTGGTGCCGCTGTCGTTGCCATGCAACAGTTACTTTCTGTGTCGCAACATTACGCCGTCTCCGATTTCGCTGTGGGCGGTCGCTGCAAGTGCAATGGCCACGCCTCCGAATGCATTGCCACCAGCACTGGACCCAGCAGCTCTCTGCATGCCGACGCTGACGATGGCCAGGACGATGACAATATGCCCGCCTCCCTCCACAGCCACTTCGGACGCACACCGTCCGCCCTGCAGCTGAGCGCCAAGCTGGCCATGACCTGCGCCTGCAAGCACAATACCGCGGGCCCCGAGTGCGAGCGCTGCAAGCCCTTCTACTTCGATCGACCCTGGGGACGGGCCACCGACAACGATGCCAACGAATGCAAAAGTGAGTTAAGCAATCTATCTAAATGGCATATATATATATATAGAGAGTTATAAATATAAAACATTCCCCAACAGTTCCATAAAAAAAAATGCTTTTGCAACGTTATACTACTTGCCATAAAAGCATATATATATATCCTTGCTCTGTCATATGCTATAGATATATATATATATATATATATATATATATATATATATATATATATATATTATGGGTATATATATATATATATATGGGTATATATATGCCATATTCCCCAATGCAGCATAAAAATGTTGCTGCTACTTTCTATACATAAAAGCATATTCCAAGGTGTATACATAATTTTACCATTTAATCTATATGTGTATACAAGTATACTGCAGATAATATCCATTTGAAATATAAGTCTAATATATGTATAATATACAAGTCTTCCATATATTCTCTTTATATATATTACATACAACTTTATAGTATAAATATCCAACTCAAACATAAGCCTAACTCTTTTTATGAGCACAGCAAGCCTTGGCTTCACTTGAGTATTGAAAATTTAAAGATTTTTAAACTAATTTTTATGGTATTCAAAATTGAATTGAAATATTTTATAAGCTAAGATTTTTTAAATTGAAAAAAACTCTTGGCTCAAGTATTTTATACCTGACGGGGCTTACTTTAAAGAGCACAAAATAAATATTCAAAAATTTAATAAATAAATAATTTTGATATACAAAATTCGCTATTTCAGAGATTTAAAAAAACTATATCTTTCGCTGATTCTGAGCTAGCATCACTAAGTTTATCTTATAAAACACGCTCAGATCTGCTTCACAGATGAACTCATAAATAAAATGCTTCGAATTTATAAATTTTTGTATAAATTTAGCAATTTTTATGAGCTAGATTGCACAGTTCAAACTTAGTCCCAAAAAGTGCTAAGTTCAAATAGAAATTTATATTTTCAAGAATAAAATTCCAAGCTCAAACTTCAATATGAATTATTTCAAGTCTTGAAAAAATTTCATATAATTGAAATTTCTTTTCTTAGTAAACTCAAACCTTAGCAACTAGGCTAAGCAAATTCCAAGCTCAAATCTAACTATTAATGATTTCAAAACTCTTAACTTGAAAAAATTTCATATAATTGAAATTTATTTTCTTAGTAAACTCAGATCTTAGCAACTAGGCTAAGCAAACACAAGAACTCTTCTTGTTGTTGTTCCAATTAGACAATCAGCAACTCATTGAGCAGCTGCATTTGATGAAATTTTATTTCATTTGTTATATTTAAAAATATATGATGAATATAAACTAAGCATAAGCTGCAAACTGGGTCAGTTTTGATTCAATATTTTTGTATTTATTTGGGCGAATAATGTGCTAAAAATATGTAAAAATATTTGATGTATTTAAATTTATATAAAAATTCAATTAAATGCAATTAGTTGCCATTTAGGCATTTTTTTGCAAATATTTTATGGATGACAGCAGTCAAAAACAAATTAAGAGCAAACTAAATATTGATAAATAAAATTGGGGAAGGGGAAAAAAAAAACATTTACATATCAAAGTGATATAGAAAATATATATTGATAAATATATAAAATACTAAAAGTAATTAAAATTGAAAACAAATTAATGAAATTCATGTTGAAAATTTGAAAAAAAAAAACTTCAATTGAGTTTGTTTAAGCAATGTCAAAGGTACAACAAGTTCGAGCAGATATCAAGGAGAATCTATATAAGAGTATATTGGGTTACACACATACCCACACACACACTCACACACACACGTTAAAGTTGAGCATTCTTTATAGCTGGCATTCACTGTCGCCTCGGTGGGACAGTCGTGTGCTCTGTTGGCCCCATCGAGTGCCGTTTTCAATTGCGTCCATTGTGCGGCTGGGTCCACTCCTGAAGCGCAATGAACTCAATTCAATGCATTGCCATGGAGCGCATTCGATTGCCCAATGGCCATAGTCTCCGATTGCCAATGCCAGTGCCAGTGCCAGTGCCAGGGCTCGACGACGTCATCGGCATTCTCTTCTCTTTGCATTTTTGGTGCTTAATTCAACACTTGGACGGCGCATTTGAATGCCTCGACGTGCCACTCCAGCACCAGCACCAGCTCCAGCTCCAGCTTTTCAGCTCGCCTCCTTCAACTCCTTCAGCTCCTCCAGCATTCAGTTCGTTTACCAATCGAATCGATTCCAATCGAATCGTAGCAATGTGCAACGATCTCCCTCAGCTACGTTGGCATATTTGTTGTCAAAGTCAGCGGGTCATTTATGCCATCATCGTCATCATCATCATCATCAACATTATCATCATTATCATTGTCATTATCTTGATTTTGAGCAGCCGGCGAGTTGTGTCCACATTGGTGCAAACCAATTATTTGTGTTCTCTTGCTTTTGGCTCAGCATTGTCCGCACCTTGCACAGACTGGAAGACGGAGCATAAGAGTTGGGGAGAGAAGGAGAGAGAGAGAGGGGGAGAGAGAGAGGAAGACTGACAGCGAGTGACACCCCCAATGCACACCCCATACACCTTGTCCGTGGCTATTTGGCTGTCTGCCACTCGCCTCCACAGAGAGTCATAAATTACTAACGATTAACTTTTTGTGGGCCGTCGCCGTCGTCGTCATCGTCGTCTCCATCCAGAATTAATCAAGGAAACAAATGCTCAGCGTGCGACGTCAAGTTAGGGCGACGTTCTCTGACATTACGTTGCGGGTCAACCCCATAACGGCGAACGCAGTCAAAGGTCAGCGCCGCAGTCTGTGCTAATTTATGGTCTTATGTACTGAAATCTCTTGGGCAATTGACATTGGCCATAAGCCACAGATTTGACCAACTCAATATATTTCGTACAAAATTTAAGCAATCTATATGTTGTGTATTCATATACATATCTATGTATTCTATGTATACCAGACAGAGGCAGTTGTGTGAGGGACTTCATTAAGCATATCTATTCTTGAGCTGGTGCGATATGCATTTGTCTCGTTTTCGATCTTTTCGTCTGACCTTCCTTCCAACCTTCCGTTCGACCTTCCGTCCGACCTTCCGTCCGACCTTCCGTTCGATCTTCCGTCCGACTGTTTGCATAAACATTCCAACTTCGGAAGAACTAAAGACTTGAAACCTTGGTCCTTCTATATGACACTCAAATCAAATTTGTTTCGCATAATCGATAACTTTTGAATATCTCAATGAAATCGATTAATATCGATATCATGTTTCAGCTATTTCTGCATATTTCGCATATTTTACGAACTTGTCTAACCGAATTTGATAGAAAGATTCTGCTTAAGTATACAAAAAGTTAGAGACTTTCAGAATATCTTCAAGTATTCCTAAAAAAAACTGTTCTACATTTCCACCTAATAATAATAAGGGTATAATACCCTGAACCCATTGAAAATGGGAAATCAGGGTATAATGTTTTTTAAAGATAGAAAACTTAAGATTTGTCACATATAATCATTTTTGGGTATATTCCAGTCGTGCATACCCGACAAGAGCACTCAAACTTATTTCATATACTAATTTCAAATATAGTTCTTGTCTTCTCTATGCCAGTTCTACAGAACTTTCAACTATCCAAATCTATTTCCATTAGTACAAACATCTTTGCTGAAATCTTCTATAAAAAGTCTTCAAGACTATAAGAAATTCATAAATTATCTTTGATTAGAAAACATTAATTAGCAAAGCAATTAATATAATCGAATGTGTGTGTTGCCATGCCAGACTTTGTATTCCGAGCATTGAGCTGTAGTTTTTATGGGCTGGATTCGGTGACTTACCAAAACAATTATCCATGCAAATTTATTGCAGTTGATGTTTTTTCGTTAACGTTCCATTTAACTGGAGCTCGGTAGCCGTTTGATTAGCATAGAAATCTAGCGACTCTCACTGCTAAAAGGAGAACATAAAATTAATTTAACGCACAAGTCGCTGCGATTTGATTGCGAGATTAAAGGCTTTAATATGAATTTGCTTTCTTTTTCCCATAGAGCGCGCGCCTAGAGGGCAGCTCAGCTTGCTTAGCAAAGCCGCCGCAGTCGCAGTCGTATTCGCATTCTCATCCGCATTCCCATTCCTCTTCCCATTCCTGTTTTCCGACAAGAAAGCTAAAAAAAATGACAAAAAAAACGGAAACAAACAAACTCGAAGCGCCGGCAAAGGCAAGTGATAAAAATATTTATGTCGAGCGAAGTTAACAGCGACGTCTGCCCTGCTTTGGTCCCGGCCATCCATTATTTGAAGTACCACGACCCAGGCCCCGCCCCCCTGTTCCTCCTCAACTGACCAGCTGGCCGTGAAAGCTTTGGCAAGATTTACGCGAAGCAAAGCAGCGCAAATATTGAAAGAGGAATCGCTCTACGTTTGCTACCTGCAATCGTGCGGCTTATCTCGAGGCCTACCCCAAAATGAGAAAAAAAAACTCCAAACCCAAACCTGAACCTGAACCGAAACTTATAGCCAAAGCCAAAGTCCCGGACTGCGAGTGCCATGCGATGCGACCCGCTTCCGACTCATTGAGTCGCACATTAATATTTAGATTTGCTTTATTCGCCAGCAATTTGTTTCGATTTCGTTATGGAAACGGTGCACTGCGTTCGCACAGTGGCACAAAATAGCTATAAAAGTGTCATTTATATAAGTTTGTTATTTAAAGTCTTTTTTCTGTGTATATTTAGGGTAAATAATTGTTATAGAATGAGTTTTGACTTCTGTAAAAGTCTTTGAACTAAAGGCTAGTGAAAAAAAGTTAAGTTAATGGCATATAAAATTAGTTCTTATATAGTTTTCTTCTTTAAAAATGAAAATTAGACTTTTTTATATAGTTTTCTTCTTTAAAAATGAAAATCTTTGGGCTTGAATATCAAATCTCAGTGAATCAATAGCAGAAAATATCCAAATACATAAATTCCACTTATCTTGTATAAAGATAATCACAAATAAGCGAGCTCTCATCGGGAGTGCCCCACTAGCATATACCTCGACAAACAATTTGTTTGTAGACTTTCGCACAAGTATCTATATTTAGAACTTGATTTGGTTTATGGCATGTGGAGAGGTATCTAACGTATAGGAGAGTCAGCATATGTGTATACTTTAGAAAAACCTATATGACAAATTTGGTTTGAGTCGAGTACGTAAAACATCTGAGATATGCTTAAAAATTGTATTTCTATATAGATTTTTATGAATTTCATGAATGTTAAATAAGTTATTTATGTTTTGAATCAAATATGAATCAAATATAAATCAAAATTCTTCTCTAGTTTATATGAGCTGAAAGACGAGTGGTACTAGATCAACTCAGTTGTTCAAACTGATCAAGACTAACATATATATATATATACTTTATAGTATCAGCCATGCCTTCCTTAGCCTTTTACATACCTGCTTATAAGGACAAGATAAACTGAACCCTTTGAAAATGAGAATTTATGCCCATCTAAATTCATTTTATATATACGCTCAGACTTGACAAACAATATAATTACAAAAATATATATTTATACAAAAATATTTATAAATCTAATTAAAAATAATTAAAAATAAATAGTTGGCTTAAATATCTTTGATATTGCTTCAGCTTATTTGCCCAGCCGCTGTATATTTACCTGTATATTTGGCCAGAGCTGAATCAAATTGTGGTCCACTGCGTTGGCTGGCAGCGCGCGCGCTGGCTACAATCGGGTTGTTTGGGCTGCTGGGCGGTGGCATGGGCATGGGCATGGTCATGGGCATGGGCGTTGGCATGGGCATGTCGCGCGCGCGATACTACTTTCGGTCTCTGGGGCCGAGTGAAGCGCATCTAATGCGCGCCATCTGTTAAATTTTCAGTTTTTCAGACTTTTTGGCAGCGGCTGCAATCGAAGTGGGAAATGCCAAATGGGAAATGGGAAACACTGAGCGCAGGCCAAACATAGGCCAAAGGGCATTGTTTGTCGCCCCCATAGAGAATTTTATTTCTTTATTACATTTATTTGTGTGTAAGTACAGAAGTGTCTGTGTGTGTGTGAGTGTGTGTGTGAGTGCTGTACGGGGGTGGTTGAGGCGAGGCTGGAGGGGTGCAGCTTGAACTAATTCGCGGCATTTACATTGCAATCTCATGCCAGGCTCTCATCCCGGTTAATCCCGACAGCTGTGCGCATTTTGCATGCCCACAAATGGACAATGGACAAGGGGACGACGGGACAACGGGACGAGCCAAGCGTTTATAGTTGAAAACGTTTTTGGTTTGGCCAATTTTCGTTTTGCTTTCTTTGCTTTTATGATTTCCTTTGGCTCCTCCTGACTGGCAACAAATCGCGCGATTGCTCAGAGCTATCAGCTACCAGCTAGCAGCTACCAGCTGGCAGTTAAGTTGTTGCACATATGCAACAAGAATCATTGCGGCTCATATGTCTGGGCTGGGGCAGGATTGGAGCATGCAAAACAGCATGGATCAGTGAGCAGGGGCGGAGCAGGGGTAGCAGTTGGGCGGAGCTGCGCGAACGAATCGCTTGGAATATAAAAACAAAATGCAACACTTTATTTTGCAACCGCAACAATGTGGCGCTATAGTGGGTGAGGGTGGGGTGGTAGGCATGGAGAGGGGGCTCCTGGCAATGTAAAAAAATGCTGGCAGCTTTGCTGTGGTTACACATTTTGTTGCTGTTTGTTGGCGACGCGCCTGAAAGTATGCAGGAAAAAAGCGTTATATAAAAAATAGCGAAGCGCAAAAAACTAGACAGAGACACAGAGCGATAAGCGACAGAGAGATAGCGAAGGAGACAGAGAGGGGGGGGGACAGAGGGAGAGGGAGCGACAGTGTGAGAGCTAGTGATGATATCCTTGCATTGAGTTTGGGCATGCATAATGAGTGTCCTTTGTGCGCGACTCGACTTAATTCAACTACAATCGACTCCAACCCCCAAGTGTAGACTGTACTTCATTTGCGTTGTGTTAGGGAATGTTTGTGTCTCTGTATGTGTGTGTGAGGGACAATATTATGAACGTGATTTGTTGTTTTTGTCCAAGCATGAAAGGAATTCCAACTCCAAAGCTACAAAAAAATGCCATAGCTAAACTACAAAAGGAATTTTAATTAGTCCAACGCAGTTGAATATATTAAATTACGCACAACTCTACAAATATTTCAATAAAATTCCTTTAACATAAAATTGCATAATGCTGGCTGGGATAGCAAATTAAAGAGTTGAAAATTATAAACTTTCCAGTGATTTTCTGTGTGGTAAAAAGTTGATAAATTTGTTTATTACAAATATTTATATAACTAATTAAGTTTAATTTTTAGTTATTTTTAGTAAAATTAGAGAAAACAAGTAAGAACGTTGCAGTCGGGCGCTACCGACTGCGGGATACTCATTCACACCCCCACAGATCACGCCCATTGCCACGCCCACAATTGGTTTGTACATATATAATTTTTTGGAAATCAATAGAGGAGATCAGCAGTAATATCTGTATATAAATCTGATTTTCTCACTGAGAATCGGAAAAACGTATAGTTTTGCCACGCCCCCAGTAGGCGTAGACATATAATTTTTGGCCAGTTCTTAGAAGTAGTGAAGGGTAACGTAAGTGTGAAATTTGGATGCTTACACTCAAAAAATGCGAAAATTACAGGGTATTTTTTAGCCGGGCATACCCCATAAGGGGCGTAAAATTTATTTTTGGCGCATCGATAGAGAAGCTCACCAGTAACTTACCATCAAATTTTGAAGCTTCTAGCTCTAAAACTGTAGGAGCTACAAACTTTTGCGGTTTGCCACGCCCCCTATGGGCGTAGATATATCCGCCATATCTTTTCCAACTTGGGTTGTCAACCCGAGTATATATACCAAGTTTCAAGTCTCTAGCATCAATAGTGCTCAAAATATTACAGAATTTGAAAAATCACTATATAGTCAGATCCGATTTGCCACGCCCCTAGTAGGCGTGGATATATAGATTTTTAGTCGATCTTCATAGGATCGTATCAGTAACCAACTTGCCAAATTTGGGCGTTTTAGCTTTAAAACTGTAGAAGATACAGTTTTACCCGATTTGCCACGCCCCCAATGGGCGTAGATATATCCGCCATAGCTTTTTGATCTTGGGTTGTCAACACGAGTATATATTCCAAATTGCAACTCTCTAGCACTTCTAGAAGTAGTGTTTCTGAGGTATGGGCAAATGCATTTTCCGATTTGCCACGCCCCTAGTGGGCGTATCGGGAAAATCTTGACACTTTATAATTCGAGGGTATACACGAGTATATATTCCAAATTTCAACTCTCTAGCTTCAAAACTGTGCAAATGGTTTGCGTTCATACGGACAGACGGACAGACGGACAGACGGACAGACGGACAGACGGACGGACAGCGTGACGGACATTGCACAAAACCAATATACTCATTTCACTTTGTGAATGAGTATAAAAATGGGTGAAGAGTGTAAAGTTTTTGGTTTTGAAATGTATGCAATGGGCAGGTGGAGGCGTGGCGGGTGCCATCAAGTAAGCAAGCTGCTAACCAAGTTGATATGATCTAGTTATGTCAGAGCAGTTGGCTTCTACTAGTTAACTAACTCTAAATAACTTTATCAAATCTCTTTAATAGATAGATTGTTTGAAAGTAGACATAAAGATGAAAAAGTATCTTATGCCGGGTATTTTCTAGTCGAACATAGCCAGAGCTTATCAAGTCAGATGCTCTCCACTAATTAGCTAACTCTAACTCTAACTCTATCAAGTCTCCCCAATATACTAATTGCTTCAAACTAAAGGAAAACTAATTATGTTCCAGGTATCTACAAGTCAGGCATATCCTGTGCTTGTCCTATCCTTTGACTCCTCCTTTGCTGCTTCTTCAGCAAGTCGGCTAACAAATGGTTTTGGTTTACTTTGTTAAGCGTGCTTGAGATTCACATTTGTTAACTTGACTCTTATATATATATATATAGTGTTTGTGTGCGCCCTTTTAAAATATATATAAAGTATATCTATTTGAGTGGATTTGTGATCTGGCTGCTGCTTCGGGCTGGGCAATGTGGTTCCCACGCCATTTGATGCAGCGCCGTGGCATCAAAACCACGCAATTTGCAACACTTTTAACACTTGCACGGCTCAATGAAGTGCAACGGCAACCGAACACCGAACACTGAACACTGAACACTGAACACCCAGCAACCGGCACCCAAATCCGCAGCTTCCTGCCTTTGCCGCAAAACCCACCTCTTTGTACAAGCCACAGCAAAGCCCAAGTCAAAGCAAAGCGTAAAAACCCCAAAGCGTGGAAAAGAAAAGAAAATGAAAAAAAGGAATTAAACAAAAAGTAAAAATGAAAACGGAAACGGAATCTGAAAATGCTTTGGAAGCTAGAGCTGCGACTGCGACTGCTGCTGCAGCTGCAGCTACTGTTGCATATTGTTGTTGCATTCAAGCTAACGCAGCCGCATGATTTTGCGGTCTCTGCTCCAACACCTACCAGCATAACCACCCAACCACACCACACCCCACCTTCAGCTCCACTATTATACCTGCTCTGCTCTCTATATATGTGCTCTCTCTCTCTCCCTGTCTCTCTCTCTCTCTCTCTGCATGCTCTCTGCGTAATCGAATCTGTGCTTTGGCCCTTTTTGCTGGTTGGCTTTATTTGCCTGGCTTTTCATTCATTCGCAGTCATTGCAACGCTTTCGCGCGCCCATTGCCACTGGCTACGTGCCGCAGTTTTTAACTGCCTTTTAGCAACGGCAATCTAACGGGCCGACTCGGATCTGGCCTGGCTTACTGACCCTGCTGACCACACGTAATTCAAATGGCTTCAAATTGCACAGCGCTCATTGCAATCTGCTACCTCCATAGCCCAGAACCGCCCCGCC